>JAUTXW010001949.1:120000-380706 GCA_030620095.1 Kuschelorhynchus macadamiae
GAATCAGATGTTTTATCTTTTAGTAAAATTAATTCTAGCCAATGAGAAAAATAATCTATTACGATCAAGTAACTATGATTACCAAATTCTAAAATGTCTGTACCAATTTTATTAAATCTAAGTCTTGGGGTAGAATGTGGCAACATTGGTTCTTTAAAGTTGACAATCATATACTCTTCGCAGACTTAATCATTTCTAATCTAAGAGCTTGAGGAACAATTATTTTATCCTCTAGGAGAATAATTCCTGCTTCAACATAAATTGAATCTTTTATTGGAAAATATTGTTTACAGTCTAAAGGTATTAAGTTTTGTTTTGGCCAACCATTGTAATAATAGTCATACATTTTTGATAAAGTTTGGTCTTTACTAGTTTCAAGTCTAAATTGATCCTTTTTCTCATTACTCATAGGTAAATGTTTTGTAACGGAATGTACCATCTCAAACATGTCAGGATCTGGTTTATTTTCACCTTTTAAACTTGATCTAGAGAGCATGTCTGCAAATTGTACATTTCCTCCTGGAACATAGTAAACATTTATTGAATATTTAAGAAGTTTTAACCTTAACCTTTGTAAACGAACTGATCCTATACTGTGAATAGTTTTTTCATAATTGAAACTATAGGCTTGTGGTCAGATTGAACATCTACTTTATACTTGTAAATAAAATCATGATACTTTTGACAACCAAAATATATTGCTAACATTTCTTTTTCTGTCTGAATGTGATTAACTTCATAATCATTCATTGTGCGTGAAGCGCATGCAACTAACTTTAATATATTATTTTCATATTCTTGAAACAAACAACATCCAAGAGCATTTTTTGAAGCGTCACACTGAAGGACTGTTTTTCTATTAGGATTAAAAGGAACAAGAGCGGGACTCTGACTTATTATAACTTTTAATTTATCAAATGCCTCTTGATGCTTATGTAACCATGTAAATTCAACATTATTTTTAAGTAACTCGCACAATGGATGCATGACTTCTGACATGTTTTTTACATAACGCCTTACATAATTGAAAGAACCTATAACCCTTTGAAGTTCAACTTTATTAGTAGGTGGACTTAATTTAATTAATGATTCAACCCTGTCTTTATCTATCTCCATCCCTTGCTGTGAAAATACCTGCCCCATAAACTTTACCCTATCTTTACAAAATTGTAACTTATCCTTATTAAATTTAGCATTTACCTCTTTTGCCCTTTTTATAACCTCACTTACAGCTATGTCATGCTCCTCTTTATTGACACCTGCACAAATCATGTCATCATGACAAATTAACACATTTTTTATACCTGAAAAATATTTTTCAACCTCTTCCTGAAAAAGATCTTGTGAATTGGACAAACCATAAGGTAACACAGTAAAGGGATAAATGCCAACGGGTTTGGCAAAGCAGCATTTACATGAGGACTCTTCATTAAGCTCTAAATGGTGATATCCCTCAGCTAAATGAAAAACTGTAAAAACTTTTTTACCTATTAAATTTGAACATACTTCTTCGATATTTAATCCAACTTTGGGTTTTCTAATTATTTGTGAATTTAAATCAGAAGGGTCTAAGCAAACACGTATTTTACCATTAGCTTTTTCTACTAAAACAATTCTATTTATACTAGCCATTGGCGAAATTTCTCCTACTTTAATAATAGCCTTTCTATCAATTAACCTATCTAGTTCCTTTTTAAGTTCTCTACGAATAGCAATAGGTACCTTTGTGGGGGGTCTACTTACCGCTTCAAAATTTTCCTTAACCGTAATGTTATGTTTTCCTGGAAATCTACCAAACCCATTAAAAATTTCAAAATTTTCTTGTAAAAATTTATCTATCTCTGTTAAAGTATTATTATCATTTACATTTATGTTATTAATTCTTTTTATAAAATTTAATTTAATACATGCCTGGCCACTTAAAAGAACTTGATTTGCCCCATCTACTATGACAAAATCTTCATATGTATCTCTACCTTTATATTTACAATGTAAATTACTTACACCTACAGTTTTGGCCTTGGAACCTTCAAAACCTTTCAAAACATAATCTGTTGACCTAACTTTAAATTGCTTGTTTACACTATTAAACATTTTAAGTGGAATTGCATTTACATCAGCTCCTGTGTCAAGCCTTACTTTAAACTTTTTGTTTTCAATTAATAAATTTTCTTCCCATACACTTACCATATTATTGTCTCTATTATATTTTGTATTTACATTACCAACAAACATTTCTTCCTCACTGGACTCATTATCTTCTTGTTTAACCTTTCTGATGTCCTTGACCCTACATGCGATGGCAAAATGGTTTTCAATGCCACACTTTTTACATTTCTTTCCATAGGCAGGGCATTGACGTGGTCCATGAGTTTTCTGACATCTCCTACACTTGAAAGTTTCCTTGCTTTTTTCTTCTTTGTTTTCTTTCTCTTTTCTATATTGTTTTTCAAACTTTTTCTTAACAAAATTTACTTCAGTATCACCCTCTTGGAAACGAAGACTTTGCTTTGTTCACTGGTTCTACAGAAATGAATAGCTTTTTGTAAACTTAATTCATCTATGCGTAACAAAGCTTCTCGTGTTGTTGGGTCTTTTATGCCCATAACGATTTTATCCCTTAGGGCTTTGTCCTCGTTAGTTTCATTAGGTGTGACTTCATTAAAATTACATGTCTCTATTAGGTGCTTACACTCTGTTAGGAAGTGATCAAAACTTTCACCCTCCTTTTGCACCCTTTTGAAAAATGCATACCTTTCAAAACATTCATTTATGCGGGAGTTGACATATTGTTCTATAAGACAAATAGGAAAATCAAATTTATTTGGCTCCTCATCTGGTGTTACAAATGTAGACATTATCCTGGCAGATTCTACACCAATGATATTTCTTAAGATCGAAATTTTGACTCCATCCGCAGATTCATGTTGGCCCGTGGCTAGTAAATAGTCTTGAAAAGCTATTTTTCAAAACTTCCATTCAGCAGCGGAATTTTGCCCTTGAATATTAAAATCTGGAGGCATTTTGCCTTTTATAATGTCTTTAATTAAAACTTTTAACATTTGATATTTGGTTTACACTTAACACTTAAAAACTTTTTATGGACTGCGCCATGTTTTATATTTGATAATTAAAGAAACAAGAAACACTATTTCTTGAACATATTTATTTAAATCTTAAACAGTTATTCAGATTACATGAGTTTCTTATGATATCAATTGTCACTAACTGTGACTTTACAGTGTTGTCACTGTTACCATTTAATATTACACATTATATATATATATATATATATATATATACCCCCCAAGGAAACTGCCTGATGAGCCTTGCCGGGGCAGATACCACGGTAGCAGATTGGCACCTTGGCCCTGGAAACAAACATAGCGTCATGTTTTGGTCGATTCTCGACAAAATGGTGAAGGAGTAATCCTTACCGTTACTGGTTTCGTTTTGTATAACTTTTTACGACCAAGAACCGCACAGAAATTGAAATTTCTGTTTCTCTTATATATATATATATATATATATATATATATATATATATATATATATATACATATATATATATATATATATATATATATATATATATATATATATATATATATATATATATATATATATATATATATATATATATATATATATATATATATATATATATATATATATATATATATATATATATATATATATATATATATATATATATATATATATATATATATATATATATATATATATATATATATATATATATATATATATAGTAATTTTCAACTTAAAAAACAAAGTGTTGGCAGGCATATCACCACTCAGAGCATCCACCAAGCCACCCTGAATGATAACAAAGTAAAGTAAAATCAAAGCACAATCAATATCTTCTATTAAAGCACTAGGAGGCGCATGGGACTTTCTAATAATGGTCATCTCAAAATAATCAACCAGGCGAGAATGCAAGGCTAAGGGACAGTTGCCAGTAAGACCATCAGTCAGCAGTAAGATTCTGGGATCTAATATTATTTACTTATGTAAGTCATCACTACCGGTAAGTACCAAATAAATAAAACTGCCTACATGCAAAAATTTCTTACCTCTAGCTTTTTCTTCTGGAGCATTGTCAATATCGGCATAACCTCTTGCTTTGGCCAGCTTCTGTTCTGCTAAAACTTTCGTTATAGCTGCGGTTAAAGTAGTTTTTCCGTGATCTACATGCCCGATGGTCCCAACGTTACAATGTGGTTTATTTCTCTCAAAAACTTTTTTCTCGGAATATAATCTTTTTTGTTTTGATTGGGGTACAATAATTGTTTTGGTACAGTTATGCAATTTGGCTATCGATATTTTGTTAATAATCTGTCCGAGTGATCGATGAGCTGCTAAAAATCACAGAAATTAAGAATTTTTAACCTAGAAATTTTGCACCGGCTTTATTTTTCCTTAGGTACCTACCTGGCACTAATATGCGAGCTAGCGCAATCGAAGTCATGGCAGGCTTTTTAGGTTTAGGAGCTAATGTAAATCTGCTGCAAATAAAATGACCGCCCAACTTTTAATCTTGAACTTTTTAAGAAAATATATGTCTAACCCAAGACAGCACCAATGCACCACATGATGAATTAATAATTGTCAATTATGTCCAGTGTTGCCAACATAAAATTGGCAAATTGCACACTGCATCTCTTCAAATAGCACACTTTTACACATCATTAGTGTTGTCAGATTTTACACGTGAAATCGTGGACGGCAACGGATTTATTATATCAACTTTGATGTCAAAAAAAAATAGCCGTCATGCTGTTAGAACTTACTGGGTCTTGCAGCTTGCCAGAAAAAAATATTTAATGATTATTACAAATTTATTAGTCTACGAGATAGTACGAGAACAAGAACAAGCTATTTAGATATTTATTTACCTGTTTTAACCATCGGCCCATCACTGGCCCTATAAATAACTAAAAATCTAAAAATCATTGTCTATTATCAAATGAAACCGGGCGCTAACTATATGCATCTTTTTCTATCTTCTACTTGCAATTTTAACTGTCGACCTAATAAATAACTAAAAATCTTTGTCTATTGTCAAACGGATCCAAATGCTAACTATGCGCATCTTTTTCTGTCTTCTACTTGCAATGCAATAATTGCACCATTTGCCTATCATTGAACTTCCAGTGGCGTGCTTAACTCGGCTTGACTAGTTGGCTGACGCTGACCTTAGAATATAATTTGTCTGTGTTTCATACTACACGGGAATTACACACTTTTGGCAAGGGCACGTATACTACACGCATCGACTTCAAATTACACGAAAATCGTGTAATTACACACCGATTGGCAACACTGCTGAGACGTTGGAGGTGGTTTGTTTATACAAAAAATAAAAATTAAATACCAAATAAGAACATCTGCTGCTGTCAAACGTAATTTTTGCCAGCTATTCAATTCAATACTGCATAAACTCGTTGACATCTAATACTTTAGATACAGTTTATACCCATATATGTAAGAAATAATATACTGCTAGCATCCTATTTCCCTTCACGTTAAAAGTGTGTCCAAAACAACGCCCTATTGACGAAGCATGGTTGAAACTGCGCATGCGCATTAGTGATGTAATGATTCGAATTAAAATACCCGTTGAATCCGAGTATTGAGATACTCGGAATCATCCGAGTATTTAAAATTAATTCGGAATACGGATGCGGAATAATTATGCTGTTGAGCAACCGCCCAGCTACTGCCGATTATGATGCCAGAAGAATAAGAACGGCAGTACAATTTGCATTCGCATTTCGAATGAAAAATTCGTTCGGGGGTTCGGTAGCAGCGGGCCGATACCAGTGGCTGAATCCGACTAAATCTGGGATAGGAACATTTGGAACTCGTTGATTTGGAAGTAGGAAGATTTTTAAATCCGGATTATTAATAATAAAATTGAAAACTGAAGCGGGGGCCGAGGATCTGCGTGTAAGTTTTAGGTTGTTACTTAAGGCAGATAGATTTTTCAGCATTATCTTAAAATTAAAACCCTCTTCGCATATCTTTCTTTTATGGTTAAATTTGTATTATTTATTATCCTGCACCTTAAGTTGATATTGAGATATCGGCTTTTGGTATGTTAATTACATGTTACATTAATTATTAACTTTCACACATTGGCCCTACTCACAGCATAGATTAGAATTCTTTCTTGACTCTAATTCCTACTTCGAATTTCGACGTTTGACTTCGCATTGTGCATTCGTGGAATCGGCAGTTCAGCACCTGCCGATGTCATTCGATTTCAGTTCCGCAGCTGCCGATTCGGAAGCATAAAAATAAAAATTGGTACTGCCTAAACACGCTCATAACGTGTGATTTCGAAATCGGATGATTAATCCGAGTATTCTGTTAATTCGGTTCCGTATAATCCGATTCTTTAAGTAACAAGAACATTTACATCACTAATGCGCATGTTCGCTACAGTTCGCATACGTCACGTCAATTATGTTTGTTTACTTGTCAAAATGGCAAATTTAAATTTTTGTACTGCATATGAAATTCGGATTCAAAGTTTTTTTGAGGTTTGGAGGTTTTAATTAAACGAATCACCGTTTTTAGTAAAGTAAATTGGAAATTATCTAATTGCATAATAATCGAGTAGGTCCTAAGCTAAGATTATTTTTTATTCCAGTTGTATATTTTTTAAGTTTTCAAAAACTTCATTATACCATAAATCCAAATTAGTGTTTTACTTGTGCGGACGACAAAATTTGTACCATAAATTTCTCTAAAATTCGATAATTCTGGCATCGCTGCGCTATAATTTTATTTTTGACATCTGGCATCGCTGACTGATGGAGATGTAGTCGAATTTCTTTACAGCGGATTTGGGAAGAAGGTTTGAGCTTCATTTTACCGATATTTTGAGATGGTTTTCTTTCGAATGAATATGACAATATCAATAAACCAAAAATGCTGCTACTGACGGTTTGATGTACTCTGCTACCGATTTGATTTTTGATTTCTAGTTTAGATATTGAAATACTGGCCTGCACAATGGAGTCTAAGGAATCTGTGTGCGTATCTTAGATGTCACAGTTTTTATGTGTAGGTACTTAAATATTGCATTAAGTCACATTGGAACATTCTCTTAAAATTAACTTGTCACAAGCATCGGTAAATGCAGCATTACCCAAGAATAAATATATTGATTATTATATGAAAAGATGAGTTTATAAACAGGATAAATTTCATCAATAAGACTGATGGTCATGACCCATCCAGCCTATGTTTAATGTTTTTATAATATGGTTTAATTCTAAAGTGTAAGGGCACAATATTGTAAATTTTAGACAGAACAAATATGTCTCTAGATGGCCTTATATTATATTTAACGGAAGGCATTACATATCGCTAGGCAGTACTCCTTGGGTTGGTCCTAGGTCATTTTTATAAATGAATAATTGAGTATAAATCTTAAGATTGTTTTTTTGAGCCAGAAATAGGCTTAGCATTATGGTTTTATTAGCCCCAGCCCTACCTAAACTATTCTATCATAATTAAGTAGGAGAACAATGGACCAGTGGTTCTCAAACTCTACCAAAATGCGGAACCCCAAAGCCGCTCTTATTAAACAGGACAAATCCGATTAAAGTCCAATGAACGGAATCAAAAAAAGTTTTTTTATTATGAAAATGTTCTATTATGACAGATGATGCAACTGGGAATTAATAATAAAAAAATCGGAAAATTAATAAAAACTCTACGAAATACGATTAAATAAGTATCAGTAAAATAGGAAAATACATTTGTGTAAAAAATATGTCATAGAAACACTAAGTTTTTTATATTAATGAGACGGGTGTGCTTGCTTTTTCAAGACCATCTTGTCAAAATCTATTTGAAGATTGGATTGCTGAATCCTTAAGTTGGCTTCGGCATTTAGTTTGTTCCTCTGTTTGGTTTTGATATTGGTATATTTTGAAAAACCTACTTCACAACGGTAGGTTGTAGCAATGGACAATAATTTTTTTACTGAGAGATGTGAAATTTCTGGATCACACATCTGAGACTACTCCAAAACTCCAACAAAGTTGTCGGGTTAAAACTGACCTTCAAATTCCCATCCGCTGAGATATCGATGAGTTCTTCGGTTTGTTTGACAGTAAGTTCGAGATCCTTTATTGAGACAGTGAATGGGTTTCTAAGCCAGCTCAGACTATCTTTTTTTATTGGAAAATATTCCCTTATAGAAAGTTGTAAAGCTCGTAAGTGAGACTTAATCTCTGTCTATCAAAGAGGAGACTGACATTGCGAAACTAAATCGTAAAGAGTCGGAAAACATTCAATATGGCCTTTGTCAACGCAGGATTCCCAAAACTGTAATTTCTTTAATTTGGCTTCAATTTTATCATAAACTGAAAGTGCTGTCACTGATAAACCTTGAAGTGATAGATTCAGTTCATTAAGGCTCGAAAATATTTCAGCAAGATATGATAAACGTTGTAACCACCTGATATCAGTAAGACGTGATCACAGTTCGAATGAAGAGTCGCTAAGAAACACCATGACTTCATTTCTCAAGTTGAACAATCGCACTAAAATTTTTCCACGAGATAACCAGCGTACCTCGGTGTGGAGCAAAAGTGTAGTGAATTGGCTTCCCTTTTCTTCACAGAGGACCGCAAAAAGTCGTGAATTTGTAGGCCTAGACTTGATAAAGTTCACTATTTTTACTGATTCGTCCAATGTATTTTTAAGATTTGGAGGCATTCGTTTCAGTGCCAACGCATGTCTATGTGTGACGCAATGACTATTCTCAAGTTCCGGTACGGACACGTGCAATAAGTCCACTGTACTTGCCAGTCATTGACTTTGCACCGTCCGTACAGAAATTAATACACTCTTGCCAGTTCAGTTCCTTCTCGTTGATGTATGAGTTGACTAAGTTGAAAATATCCTCACCAGTTGTACCAGCCTTTAAAGGTTTGCATAACAACATGTCTTCTTCAGCACTGTTATGTATATATCGAACGATAATAAGAAGTACTGCAAATCCGGCAACATCTGTTGTCTCGTCTAGTTGTAAGGGATAATACCCACTAGCTTTAATTCGTCGAATATCTTCATTTTCTTTTTCAGTACTTATTTCATGGCTTCTTCTGCAAACTGTATCATTTGATAGTAGCACCATGTTTATAGAATTACTAAACTTGCAACTGCAAACACTGCAGTAGACCATTCTAAGAGTTGTTAGCTGTAAGATATGTCATACAGAATTATATGTTGTGGCAGCATTGTAAGAACAGAATCTGCCTTTTGCGCAGAAGTCTGAAATGCTAGCCTTTATTCACTATGTTTTTTTTTATTTGTGAAAACAATTATGTATTTATTTTTTTTTTAGTGAATAATAAACGATTATTATTATTATTATTATTAATTTTTTAATTTTATTCGTCACATATTTGGTATGATTTCTCCAATTTAGATTCTGATCTATTATTATTTGTGCTACTTAAACAATATATCTGTAACCCGATCAATTTCACAAACTTGTTTAGATCATATATTTGTTAGACAAAAATTGAAAACAGTTAATCTCCAAATAAATGTATGCATTTCTAATAAAGATATAACAGATCACAGTCCAGTTATACTTCTCATAAGTGAACAAAAAAGATCTTCTGAAATAAATTAAGTAAAAACTATGGTTAAAAATAATGTAAATATAACGAAATTTAAAACATTATTTTACGAATTTGACTGGTCTATTATTAGAAATGAAAAAAAAATCCTGAAATAGCTACCAAATTATTTTTAAGTATTTACAAGAAATTATTAAACGATGCCACTGAAACACATACAATAAATATTAAAAATATAGAAAATTAAATGGCTGGATTACTAACGGAATAATTATGTCTATTATAAAAAGAGATAAAATGAAAAAAAAGTTGTTGGCTAATTACAATGCTCAATTAGAAATATAATATAAAGAATATCGTAATCTTTTAAATAAACTTATACATAAACAAAAAAATGAATATTACAAGCATCAGATTGAAACTAATAGAAATGATATAAAAACAATTTATAAAATTATTAAGGATGCCACCTATGAAAAAAATACAAAAACTAATTCCCATGTTAAAATTACAAATAACTTAAATGAACAAATATGTGATCCTTTAGAAATGGTAAATTTTTGTAATAAATATTTTAGTAATGTGGGGGCTGAAATGGCAAAGGCTATTCCTCATCCACAAACAGAATGCAAAGAAGAACTTATTTCAGCAAACTCAATTGTTCTTCCACCTGTTACAAAAAATGAACTAATAGATCGTATATCATCTCTAAAAAATAATAGTTCTCCGGGACACGATAACATTCAGATAAAAATAATTAAACAAACTCACTTAGACATACTTGATCCATTGTTGCATGTATTTAATTTAATTTTAGAAAAAGGAATTATCCCAAATGAATTTAAAATATCCGCAGTAGCTCCTATACATAAATCAGGATCGGTCAATAACATCGGTAATTACAGACCAATAAGTTTAATAAGTAATTTTGCAAAACTATTGGAAAAATGTATTAAGGAACGAATAGCCCTCTTTCTAAGTAATAATAATATTCTTTCTCCGAATCAATTTGGTTTTGTTGAGAGGTGTAGTACTTCGGAGGCTATGCATAGACTTATAACGAATGTTGTCAATAACTTAAATAATAACAAAAAATGTTTGGCAATATTCCTAGACTTGGCTAAAGCGTTCGATACTGTGCCCATGACAAATTTTTGGATGTTCTGCAAAGGTAAGTCATAAGGGGAGTGGCGCTTGACCTTTTAAAGAGTTATTTATCTGAAAGATATCAAATGGTAAAACTAAATGGGATCTTAAGTGATAAACAAAGTATTAAAATCGGTATACCGCAAGGTACTGTACTCGGATCACTGTTGTTTATATGCTACATAAATTCTTTACTGAATTTGAATGGCATGAATGGATTAACCATCTCCTATGCTGATAATACAGTGATTGTCTTTGCGGCTAATACATAGTAAAAGATGTAACCATAAATGGTTTAAGATTAGTGATGAATTGGCTTCAAAATTTTAAACTTACTTTAAACCTAACGAAAACACATTATATATGCAAATTAAATATCTGGGCATTATTATTGATCCATTTCTTAAATGACAGCCTCACATTGATTATCTGTCAAGCAAAATTCGTAGCATGATCCATAAATTTTATCTGCTAAGGGAATTTTTAAATAAAAAAGATTAATAATTCTTTATAACTTTTGTAGAGTCTCTGCTTAGATACGGAATATTGGTGTTGGGTGGGCTTTATGAAAACTGTTTGTACAAACTAAACATTGTACAAAAATATATTTTAAAAATAATTTATAAAAAAAATAAACTATATCCCACAAACCTGTTATTTTCCTCAGAAATATGCAATATCAGGATGCTATATATGTCGCCAATATGCTCTTATATCCACGGTCATGAGGCATTGCAGAGGTTTTTAAATCATAAAATTTATACCCGGAGTAACGCAAGTAATAAGATCGAACTACCTATTAGCAAAAACAACCTTAATATAAGATATATAAATATATTGTACCCAAGGTTTATAACAAAATACTATTAGAAATTAGAAATGCCAAAAAGGTTAAATTTATTGCTATGTGTAAAATATTTATATTCCAAAATTACCCACAATTTGAAAGGTTTTTTTAATTAAGTTTTGAT
Source organism: Kuschelorhynchus macadamiae (assembly GCA_030620095.1). Lineage (NCBI taxonomy): Eukaryota > Metazoa > Arthropoda > Insecta > Coleoptera > Curculionidae > Kuschelorhynchus > Kuschelorhynchus macadamiae. The sequence continues at coordinate 131,750 of JAUTXW010001949.1, forward strand.
TAAAGACATCTAACCTTCAACACTGTATGAATGTTAATAGTTATATTTTGTATTGTTTAATATATGTAAATACTTATATCTTAGCTTTACTTTACCATAATGTTAGCTTTAAGATTGAATAGAAAAAAGTTATACATTATTAGATATACCTACTTAGAAATAAGAATATAATTAACTATTTAACTAACATTATGTTTATTTATCCTATATGTAATACTTATTTAAGATAATGCTGTGGTGGAATGGGCTACCCTACGCAATTCTCGATAAATTACATTTGATAAAAATTTTTGATTGAAGACTGAAAATACAAAGTTTTTTGCATTATTTAGTTATTTGTGTTTGTGAGCTATTCTAATAAAAATATTATTAATATTATTCTTAAGTTGATTTTTATTTTATAGGCCACTCAGTTTCTGCCAAGATGTACACCAAATTGTGTGAACAATTACTGTTCTTTCATTTCCAAAATCAGATTCACATTGCTACTGCCATGCAACTTGGAATAAAGAGAGAAGGAAAAGAAAAGTTAGATGTGAAGTTATGGACTACTTTTATAAGTAAGCCTTTTTCCAACGTTATGCAAGTATGAATTTATTACTCTTCAAAAAAGAAAATAATAAATTTTTAATTTAGATCTAATTTAAACAGTAAATAAAACAGTTTCAAAACACTTTATTTTTTTGTAGAGTTGAGGGTTTAATCTCAGTTTGTACCCAGTATTTTTCTCTCTTTTATTTCACTTTCAATATCTTAAAAAATAATACATTTATAACAACTTGGTTAATGTAAATATTGCTTGGGCCATGTTTTGCATTTAATGATCAAGAGCTTCATCAGAGCTAGCATTCAGTAGAAGAAATGCCTTATGTATTAAACACTAATTATGCTTGAAATTTGAAATTTGCTAACTGCTAAGAAGCCTGTAACTAAAAGTACAGAAATGGAAAAAACAGGTTTTTAGCCATTTATTTTAAATGCTTAACTTTCAGTAGCCTCATTAATGTATGTATGTTAGTATATCGAACTCAGAATGTTATAACACTTAATTCTAGGTTTCAATTATCTCACCCATTGTGACAGTACTGGATACTGACTACTATAATACCGAAGAAATAGTCATTTTTAGTTGAAACAGATTAAGAAGAAAAAGATATTTTCCACTATTTAGGTATACAAAAAAGTCGATCGTTCTCAAAGAGGCTTGACTAACAACTAAACAGAAGAAGGACCTAAAGTCTCGGCCTGAGTTGTTAAGATTAAAAATGTGACATGTGTTATGACCTTTCACAATATATCAAACAATGTCAACAGAAACAAACAGCACCCTAGTGTTAATCTAATGTGTGAGATGTATATTGGTTTGGATCCTGTTTTATATTTACATTGTCTTACATATATATATATATATATATATATATATATATATATATATATATATATATATATATATATATATATATATATAATATATATATATATATATATATATATATATATATATATATATATATATATATATATATATATATATATATATATATATATATATATATATATATATATATATATATATATATATATATATATATATATATATATATATATATATATATATATATATATATATATATATATATATATATATATATATATATAATATATATATATATATATATATATATATATATATATATATTATATATATATATATAAATAATAAAAATATATATATATATATATATATATATATATACAGGGTGTCCCACTAAGAGCGGCCGGGTAGGTTTTCTCAGAAACTATGAAAGCTACAGCTTCGCGAAAAAAAAATTCATAACTAAAGTAGCCAAGAGAAATTGCTGGAAAATATTTTCAAATTTGTAAAACTACCGCAAGATGGCGTACCTGTAATAGTAAATAAAAAAAACACTTTTTTTGTAAAAATACCCAATATGAAATAGCATTTTGATAACAGCAACAAAATCTGCGTCCGTTTTGTTTAAGGCGTTTTGTCATATTTCCAATAATAAGGGTGGGGGAAGGTGATAAATAAATCAACTTTCAAAGCCCTCTGTCTCCTACATCTTTTATTTAATGTTATCCAAGTGGGTACTTCTTTGAAAGAGCATTTAAAGCTCTTCAAACAAGTACCCACTTCAAACAAGTACACACTCTCGATAGTTCTTGGTACACTAACTAGAGGGTGTTGTTTAAACAAAAGTCAATTTTTAAAGATTTTCTCGAAAAAATCAAATGGAACGGTATGCTTTTAACAGTGTGATTTTAAAGAGAAAAAATTGTCTAAATTCTGGCGAAAACCGCGTTTTGAAATCTTTATTCATTTTTTAGTTATTTCAAAATAACCTGTTTTCCGCTGATCAAAAAAAAATTATCTTTTAATAATAATTAAATGTTATTATTCTGTGACAAAGTATTCTTTATTACAACTTGAAAGCAAATAATCCTTATTACAATAGTGTTGGCTTTACCTCACATTTTATTCAGGCTTGGTACTGGTCCAAAGGTATTTATTATCAAAAATTTGAAGCATTTAAAGTCCAACGTGCTATGACCATAACAAAACGGTGAAATTGAAGTCCTAAAAAATTACCATTACAAAATGTCTTTACAAATGTTCTAAATTGTTGTCATTTCTGTAAACCCAGTGGTTTTAAGGAGGGAAATATTAACTAAAACCTGTTAAACCTGTTTTGATATCTTTATTAATTTTTTAGTTATTTCCTATGAAGCATTCATAAAAGTGGTAAATCCTAATTCCTAATTTAAAAAATAGCTTATTCTGCATTAAAGTGAATCATTATTTGTATTAATGTTAATGTTCACAGACATAACGTTAATAACTATAAGAATATTATTAGTTACGTGTCAACGTTAAAACATTGCAAGAAGGCTGGGTAAAAACAAAAAAGGCAAATTAAACGTGGTTGGCTGGTGCGTTACTCAATTTAAAAATGGCCGTATGTCAAACTTTAAATAAGCAACAAGGCATATTTATTGTTAGAGCTTATTTAGTGTTTGCGAGTATATGTTTTCATAATTTTCTTAAACTGACTTGGTAAAAATGTCTTATTCCATTGAAGAAGCTTATGACATGTTAGCCGAATACTTCCAAAATTTTGAAAATGCGAATATAGCCGCTCGGGTATATGCAGCTAAATATCCTGATAGAAGACATTTCAGTAAAAGAGTATTTAAAGTGAATCCGATTTCAGTGCCTAGAAGAAATCGTGCGATTAGAAATGAGGATAACATTCTTGCTTACGTTCAAATTAATTCACATTTAAGCACCAGAGTAATTTCGTTGTACTTGGGAATTAGTAAGTCGACGGTACATCAAATTTTGTTAGACAATAAATTACACCCATATCACGTTACTCTGCATCAAGCTCTGACAGAAGGAGATTTTGATTCAAGATTAGATCACTGCTACTGGCTAAGATCTATGATTGTCGAGAATCCCTATTTCTTGTCCCGCATATTATGGACGGATGAAGCAACCTTCACGAACACTGGAGGGGTCAATTTACATAATATGCACTATTGGTCATCAGTTAATCCTCACTGGATGCGTGAAGTCGACAATCAAAATCGATGGAGTGTAAACGTTTGGTGTGGCATACTGGATGGCCACATAATTGGCCCATTCTTTTTTAATGGTTACTTAAACGGCGAAGTTTATCTAAACTTTTTAACAAATGGGTTGCCTGCACTATTGGAAAATGTTCGTTTGGAAATCAGAAGACAAATGTGGTTTCAACATGATGGTTGTCCGGGGCACTTCTCCAGGGCAGTTGTAGAATTGCCAGGATTCTAGAAAGTTCCGCGATCTTACTGCATAAGTATTCGAATCACTCCAAAAATGGGAATGGTGTCTATTGAAAAAGCCATTTTTAGTAAATTTTGCTTCATCGGTCCAAATTATATTGTCCAAAAATCTAGGGTTATCTTGTAACCTTGTTAAAATAAACTCGGAAAACTGTACTCTTTTTGACAAATCAGTGTCTTTTAGATGTTGAGCCAATGATATTAAATAAGGTTGGTTTGGTTGCCACGTTTCTTAGGGATGTCATTGGATATGCTGCAAAATATCCCAGAATTGCAATCTCGCCATTTTCATTATCAACAATGGGCTTCCTCTTATTAATTTTTGCCTTGACGTTTCCAAAATTTTTATAGTTTTCCAACATTTGTATAACGGCGTTCGATGACGGTTTCTGTTTATCTGGATATCTATCAGCAAATATTTGGCATGTTCTTGTTAAAACTCTATTAGATTCCCCATAGATAATAAACAAATTCAAATAATCCTCGTGTGTGTAATTTAATCGCCCCGGCATGATTATTAGTGTAATAATTATTATAATTACTATAATAAATAAATAATATTTTTGTAGGTAATTGTCAAATGACAATAAATATTACGTTTCTATAGTAACCAATTGGTTTTGTTCTCGCTAGGCTTCCCTATCATGGCCAACTAACAAGAAAACTTAGAAGCCGTCTGGCATTACTAGAACAAAAAAATGTTAAATCGTCAATAACTCAAAAACTACAAATTTTTGGAATAGACAACTATATACAAAGTCACCCTTATTTTAAGTGTTAAATATGACAAAATTATAAAAACTGGGGGTTTCCATTTGAAAAAAGTAACTTTTAACGATTTTTGAAAGTCATTTTTTGATCACCCTATATTTATTTATTATAAAAATATCAGCACAGACCACTAAAGTGGATCCTTTTGGACAAGGAAGCCACCCGCAAAGAAACAATAGAGACTTCGATAAGCAGATATTTATAGTTATGTCTAGACCTGCAAACGTCATTTTTTACATAAAATTCAAAATATCTCAAAAACAGTTCAACTTAGGTATAGGATATTATACATGAAATATCCTAGAATGTTTTGAGGAATCCAAAAATTCGATAATATACAGAGTGTTCTATTTAATAAACCGGAAGTGCCGCCATCTTGAAAATATTTTGCGCGAATTGCCCCCATCGATTTTAGTTAGCTGCCAAAATTTCAAATTTTTCCAAAGCCTACTTTCTGAAAAAAAATATACATATATATATATATATATATATATATATATATATATATATATATATATATATATATATATATATATATATATATATATATATATATATATATATATATATATATATATATATATATATATATATATATATATATATATATATATATATATATATATATATATATATATATATATATATATATATATATATATATATATATATATATATATATATATATATATTTGGGCAAATGCCCGTATATATATATATATATATATATATATATATATATATATATATATATATATATATATATATATATATATATATATATATATATATATATGGGCAAATGTAAACCTCGCTATCACCAGTAGTCGCGAATTTATTTATGATATACTTCGAGAAGTTTAAAACCCAAATTATGGATTCGTTATGTGGATGACATATTTATTATATGGCAACATGGTCATGCAGAGCTCGAAAAATTTCTGACTAACGTAAATTCAACACACCCCAGAATACAATTTACTCTAGAGCTAGAGGAAAACAACAAACTACCATTTTTAGATGTTTTGGTCACAAAACTACATAACGGACATTTCGAATACACCGTGTATAGAAAACCAATACATACAGACAGATATTTAAATGCAAAATCACATCATCACCCAGCACAAATTCAAGCTGTGGCAAATAATCTAATATCTAGATCCGTGCGACTAACTGAAACACAGACGAGACAAAACGAACTTAAGGTAATATCTAGTGCTTTAAAGAGAAATAGCTACACAAATCGCACCATAGAGAAAGTTATTAATGCACAGGTTTCCCGAACAACGAACAACAAAAAATATGAGCCGGGAAAACAACGAGTAGTCTTACCATATGTAAAAGGCACAACAGACAGAATCGGAAGAATTCTGAGGAAACACAACATACAAACAATACACAAGCCACAAACAACTATGGGTAAACTACTCGGAAACCCAAAAGATAAAATCAAACTGGAAAACCACGGAGTGTACAGTATTCCGTGCCAGGACTGTGAAAAGTTGTACGTAGGGCAAACTAACAGGCGAATATCAGCAAGAGTGGAAGAGCATAAACTCAGCATCAGAAATAAACAAACAACCTCAGCTTTATTCCTACATCATCAGGAAACCGGCCATAAAATAAATTTCGATGGGTGTAGGGAGATTGCCAATATAGAACATTATAAGACCAGAATAATTCGAGAAGCCATAGAAATTGAAAAACAAGGTGATTTGAATAAAAGGGACGAATCATTAAAACTACCAACAGTATGGAAGACAATAATCGACAAATCTAAAATCGCAAAAACTCAAGCGCAATTAGCGCAACAACAACAGCACCATCCGGAAAACATAAATAACGACCAACGCCTGCGCAGATATAACCTTCGGCCCCGAGTGGGGGTATAAAAGGAAGCGTGGCAGTCACCAACACTTCAGTCTCTATTCGGACGCGAGAAAGAAAGCTTCGAAAATGCCAAATGTGATTTTGGCGAAACGTCAGCAAAACTGTTCTTTTCAGAACGACAGTAGTGAACGGATGTACACCCGGAATGAAAACACTTAATCGTCTTAAATTTTTCTTTTATACAATTTTTTTTAATTTATGTAATAAAGGACAACTTTCGTCTTCAGTTTGCTGTATTATTTGTTTTCTAAAATGAAATTTTGTACTTTTTAAAATAAATCATTTCTTTATAAGAGGAACCTCAAAAATTATTATATAAATATTTGTAATTATTTTCATTTTAATTTGGAGGAAAGGACACATGTTGTGGAGGACATATATATCAGATAGGTGAGAAACATGTTGTGAAGATTTAATCTGCAATAAACGAAATATATAAATATATATATTATAAAGGGAAAATTTAAAAAAATATACATAATAACAAATAAATATTTAGAATATCGGAAATATATATATATATATATATATATATATATATATATATATATATATATATATATATATATATATATATATATATACTGGATCTACTGGACTAAACTGGATCATTGGGTCTGCTGTGATGCAGAACATATTCCAAACAAGGATCATTTTCTTGTTATGACGTTGGTGTACGTGGAATGAAAATATACTATGATTTAATGCTCCCAACGAAAGCCAGGAGTCACAATGTAATTCAATGCCGGTCGTGGTATTAGCCAGCGGAGTAGTTGTTTTTGTGATTCCATTTTGTGCCTTTGCCCTACACGGGGCTCGCTAGTCTATGGCGGCCTGATGAGCTCTAATAAGAGCGAAATCGCGATCGTCGTTTGACTAAACTGGATCATTGGGTCTGCTGTGATGCAGAACATATTCCAAACAAGGATCATTTTCTTGTTATGACGTTGGTGTACGTGGAATGAAAATATACTAATATAGCCAGGAGTCACAATGTAATTCAATATATAGTTGTTTTTGTATTATATATATGGCGGCCTATATATAAGAGCGAAATTATCGTCGTTTATAAACTTATATATTCCAAACAAGGATCATTTATCTTGTTATGACGTTATATATATATGAAAATATATATATATATATATATATATATATATATATATATATTTGTTTTTATTATAAAAAACAACATACACATAAATAAGCCTTTCTTTATGTATCTGGTGTATACCTAACATATTAGTTTATATATAAGTTATTAATTAATTATTATTGTTAATATATTTTAAGTTAAAATTAGTGAATTCTATATATATTCTATATATATTATAATAAGTTGCAAATCTGAATTTAATCGTTTAAGTTTTTTTTTATATATATTTTTTTAATTTATGTAATAAAGGACAACTTTCGTCTTCAGTTTGCTGAATTACTTGTTTTCTAAAATTAGATTTTGTACTTTTTAAAATAAATCATTTCTTTATAAGAGAAACCTCAAAAATTATTACATAAATATTTGTAATTATTTTCATTTTAATTTGGAGGAAAGGACACATGTTGTGGAGGACATATATATCAGGTAGGTGAGAAACATGTTGTGAAGATCTAATCTGCAGTAAACGAAATATACACATTATAAAGGGAAAATTAAAACAAATATACATAATAACAAATAAATATTTAAAAAATCTGAAAATCAGCGCTTTCGTAAGGTCTTACGGAAAACCTTATAACTTTTCCCTTTAGAGATAGCGAAATGCGGTTTGCACCATTCAATTCAGAAATGGCAAATTTCAAATTAGTTTTTCAATTTATACGAATTTTTGAAATATCGACGATTTTAGTTAAAAATAATGAATTCGACACATGCAACGATTCGGAAAAAAATCATATACCGAAAATTAAAATAGATAGCGTAGTGCGGTTTGCGCTATTTTATTAAGAAATAATGACTTTATGACATATTTTCTTAGAGTGGTGCTATCGCCGTTGAAAACGTAATCAACACTCTTTGTAATCTTGGCACAAGGGGGTAAAGTGGTTGCCTATGTTGATGACTCCACTTTGATTTTTCCCAGAAATACATGGGAAGAAGTGCAGTATTTATTAATTAAGGATATGAATAAGGTTAAATAGTTTTTGGATAATTTTAAACTGACTCTTAATGTAAAGAAAACTAATTCATTCAATTACATCAATTAATCATCCAAATTTTAATTAAATTAACATACATTGTACGGTTACAGCTGGGTAAATAAAGCAATAAAAAATAATAAAAAGTTTTAAGAAGTAATTCTATTCATAAATAGGCCAGACACATTGTAATGGCATAAATAAAACCTACTTGACAAAATGGTGAATGTCTAGATATAGCTTATTTTCCGAATAAATCTAAACCTGAGATTATATTAAACATTAACTCTATTTAAAACACATTACAGTAAATATTATCTTCTTATGTTGTAATCAGTCTTCTCAACTCACAAAGGGGTTGGTTTCACTTGCCTCGCCCCTGGCAATAACTGAATCGGTGTAGTTGGTAAGAAGGCCAGATTTTAATCAATGTCCACGATGATATCATTTTCTTACATTCTAGAGCTTACATCTTGTAGGTGATCTTATTATATAGGGCATACTAAAAATAAAGAAAACTCCTAGTTACTTTCAAAAACATTAATACCCTTATTAAAAAAAAAGAAATGAGTGAAATAGATATTGCACTACTTAGAAAAATAACCAGGTACTGGTGAACTTATGCTATTTGAATTTTAAAAAGAAAACGAAAAAAAAACTACATATTATATTTAAATAATGAGCCCATATAATTTCAAAAAATTGATCATACTAAATGCTTATTGGTGGAAGTATTATTCTAACTTTATCTTAGGCATGTTATAAATATATTTCATTTAATCAGAAGTTGTACCATCTATACATTTTTACTTTCCGATAAAACTTTAAATTCCATGAATGTCAGTTTTTAAATGTTTGAAATCGGACAAAAAATGGCGGTTCTATTTAGCTGGCCATGTCACAAATATTAATGCAAATTTTAACAGACTTCAAAAAAAGGAGGTTAACAATTTGACCATATGAATTTTTTGTATGTATGTACATAGATCACTCTATGATGGTTTCAACAATTTTGATGAAATTTTCAGGGCATATTCAGGATATTGCCCGAGTGGTCTCACAGCCAGCATATTGTAAAAAGGTTAAATATGGCGGAATGACGCTATATTAAATATTTATTCGACGCAATAAAAGCGTACACCATTTTATTAGGAATTTACATAGATATATATGGTTATTTGTTAAATATAACTTTTAAAATAAAACTCATAAATTGAACTAAAAAGGATGAAATAAAAAACTGTATAAAAAAAATAAAACCGACTTCAAAAAATGCATCTAAAAATGGAAAATAATATTTTATTCCATCTGGAAAATTTTTGTCTGTGAAGTCAGCACCAAATTAATAGAGATAGTAAAACATTATACTCGTGGTATTAGACATCAAAACACTCATTGCATAAATATAGTTTTGTGATTAGGTAATTAAGAATAAGTTTGGTTTCGATTTCACAGACACAGGGTATGGGATTCGCTTCTGGGGAGTTTCTTCACAATATCTACTACTTAAAGAGTTGTTCTCCAAATTTTTATAAAAAATAGAACAAACTTCAAAAAAAAAAACAAAAGTAAAAAATAATATTTTATTCCATATTGAAAATTTGACTTTATGAAGTCGTTTTCAAACTTATTCTTAATAACTTAATCACAGACATTTATATAATGGGTACTTACATATTTGGGAATAAAATATTATATTAATAGCTATTAACTTTTACAATCCGATAAAACTTTAAATTCTATGAATGTCAGTTTTTAAATGTTTGAAATCGGACAAAAAATGGCGGATGTACAGGCATTTCCTTTATTTTGTTTAAATGGCCATGCCACAAATGTTAATGCAATTTTTAAAAGACTTCACAAAATCGATTACTCTGCGGTGGTTTCAACAATTTGGATGAAATTTTCAGGATATTGCCGGAGTGGTTTAACAGCAAGTATATTGTAAAAAAGTTTAAAAATAGCGGAATGACGCTAGATTAAATATTTTATTCGACGCGAAAAAAGCGTTCACCACTTTATCAGGACATAACATATATATATATATATATATATATATATATATATATATATATATATATATATATATATATATATATATATGGTTACTTGTTAAATATGACTTTTAATTGACAAACAAAAATCTTTTTTGGCTTTTTCGCAACGAAATAAGAATATTTAACTTTAAATTAATTGAAGCAGATATTTAATATAATTACATACCTCAACATGTAGACTAGTCTGTCTACGGAATGTTTCGATACATAATATAAATAATATTATTTAAGCAAGCATAAGAAATTATATCATTTACCTTAAGTTTTTATAGACACATAGTAGTTGTACAAATACTTTCATCCTATCGGGACTCATCAGTGCGCCGATCGTAAGAGAAAAACATTAAATAATAGAAAAGAATTGATTTCAAAATTTTAAAATGTGTCAGTTTGTTTGACATGTAACCTAGATATGAAAAAATGATAGTTTGCAGCCATCTATAACGTTATTTTTAAATGTGTTCAGATTATTTGTTGCGTTTAGATTGACAAACAAAAATCTTTTTTGGCTTTTTCGCAACTGAATAAGAATATTTATCTTTAAATTAATTGAAGCAGATATTTAATATAATTACATACCTCAACATGTAGACTAGTCTGTCTACGGAATGTTTCGATACATAATATAAATAATATTATTTAAGCAAGCATAAGAAATTATATCATTTACCTTAAGTTTTTATAGACACATAGTAGTTGTACAAATACTTTCATCCTATCGGGACTCATCAGTGCGCCGATCGTAAGAGAAAAACATTAAATAATAGAAAAGAATTGATTTCAAAATTTTAAAATGTGTCAGTTTGTTTGACATGTAACCTAGATATGAAAAAAATGATAGTTTGCAGCCATCTATAACGTTATTTTTAAATGTGTTCAGATTATTTGTTGCGTTTAGATTGACAAACAAAAATCTTTTTTGGCTTTTTCGCAACTGAATAAGAATATTTAACTTTAAATTAATTAATTGAAGCAGATATTTAATATAATTACATACCTCAACATGTAGACTAGTCTGTCTACGGAATGTTTCGATACATAATATAAATAATATTATTTAAGCAAGCATAAGAAATTATATCATTTACCTTAAGTTTTTATAGACACAGCAGTTGTACAAATACTTTCATCCTATCGGGACTCGCCAGTGCGCCGATCGTAAGAGAAAAACATTAAATAATAGAAAAAAATTGATTTCAAAATTTTAAAATGTGTCAGTTTGTTTGACATGTAACCTAGATATGATAAAATGATAGTTTGCAGCCATCTATAACGTTATTTTTAAATGTGTTCAGATTATTTGTTGCGTTTAGATTGACAAACAAAAATCTTTTTCGGCTTTTTCGCAACTGAAAAAGAATATTTAACTTTAAATTAATTGAAGCAGATATTTAATATAATTACATACCTCAACATGTAGACTAGTCTGTCTACGGAATGTTTCGATACATAATATAAATAATATTATTTAAGCAAGCATAAGAAATTATATCATTTACCTTAAGTTTTTATAGACACATATCTAGGTTACATGTCATCCTATCACATTTTAAAATTTTGAAATCAATTCTTTTCTATTATTTAATGTTTTTCTCTTACGATCGGCGCACTGATGAGTCCCGATAGGATGAAAGTATTTGTACAACTACTATGTGTCTATAAAAACTTAAGGTAAATGATATAATTTCTTATGCTTGCTTAAATAATATTATTTATATTATGTATCGAAACATTCCGTAGACAGATTAGTCTACATGTTGAGATATGTAATTATATTAAATATTTGCTTCAATTAATTTAAAGTTAAATATTCTTATTCAGTTGCGAAAAAGCCAAAAAAGATTTTTGTTTGTCAATCTAAACGCAACAAATAATCTGAACACATTTAAAAATAACGTTATAGATGGCTGCAAACTATCATTTTTTTCATATCTAGGTTACATGTCAAACAAACTGACACATTTTAAAATTTTGAAATCAATTCTTTTCTATTATTTAATGTTTTTCTCTTACGATCGGCGCACTGATGAGTCCCGATAGGATGAAAGTATTTGTACAACTACTATGTGTCTATAAAAACTTAAGGTAAATGATATAATTTCTTATGCTTGCTTAAATAATATTATTTATATTATGTATCGAAACATTCCGTAGACAGACTAGTCTACATGTTGAGGTATGTAATTATATTAAATATCTGCTTCAATTAATTTAAAGTTAAATAATCTTATTCAGTTGCGAAAAAGCCAAAACAGATTTTTGTTTGTCAATCTAAACGCAACAAATAATCTGAACACATTTAAAAATGACTTTTAATATAAAACTCATATAAATGGAACTAAACGGGATGAAATAAAAAAAAATTATATAAAAAATAAAACCGACTTCAAAAAATGCACTAAAAAGTGGAAAATATTTTATTCAATTTTGAAAATTTTAGTCTGTAAAGTCAGCCCGAAACTAATAGATAGTAAAATATACTCGTGGTCTTAAAACATCAAAACACTCAATACATAAATATATATTTGTGATCTATTAATAAAGAAATTTACATTACTGATACAAATGTGGTATCAAAAGAAAGTAGTCTAAATTCGGATGTCAAGGTTCTGTCCTAGGTCCATTATTATTTTTGATATGTATGAATGGTCTGTCTCCTAAAAATTAATGGAAAATTAGTATGCTATATAAATCTACTATTTTATATATATTTACTACATCATATCAATAATATTACAATACTGTGCCATGTAAAAAAATTGCTGAGTAATAAAGAAATTTTATAATTCAAATTTACAATCCCTAAATGCAATTTAGACTAACATTTTTATCTAATGTAACTTACATGACATTACAGTGGAACACACATCCTGTTAATAATAATTCTTGGAATTATAAATTGACAATAAATTAAAATTCGAAAGTCCCATTTTATGATTATGTAAAAAAAACAGCAAATCGCTATGCAATTAGAGTGATGTCAAAGATATGGGATTCGCTTCTGGGAGTTTCTCCACAATATCTACTTTAGAAAGCGTTTGTCCTTCCAACAAAAATTTTTACAAAAAATAGAACCGAGACCGAAAACACTAAAAAGTAAAAAATAATATTTTATTCTACATTGAAAATTTGACTTTATGAAGTAATTTTCAGACTAATTCTTAATAATTTAAGCACAAACAGACATTTATATAATAAGTACCTACATATATGGGAATAAAATATTATTGTTTACTTTTTAATGCTTTTTTTTAGTAATTTTTATTTTTTTATTTCATCCTTGTTAGTTTTCTTTATACAAAGTTTCAAGTTATAAGGCCTAAACTTAGGTTAAAATTTCGGAATACGTGAGTCCACTGTATATGAAATTTTGCCAGAATCGCCATATTAACATGCATACTTTTTTCCTGGTAATGTGGCGAACGCGATATATATTGTCTTTCGCGCTCGTGTACACATGTAAAACATGTTAAATATGGCATCATTCCGATATATTTAACATGTTTTAATATCCTTGCTATGGGACCACTCCAGTAACATCCTGAATATTCCCTATTTCATCCAAACTGGTCAAACCATCGAGGAGTAATCAATGTACATACTCCTCATTTTTTGAACAATTACAATGTTTCTATTCATCGTACAAGAGAATCACATACCATTGCTCTTCCCACTCGTTTGACATCTTAATTGAGCTCAATATTTTTATTTATATAAGCTAATTTAATTTAATATCTAAATCAGCTTTGTCAATAAGATATAATTCTTAGACAATAAAGCATTTAAGTTACATTACAATTTCAATTATATTTGTGCCATAAATATATTCTTATGCGTCTCTCATAGAAAACCTTGTAGAGTGTAGAGGAAAATTTAAATTATTTTAATTATCATAACACTTCCTTTTTGTTGCTTCTGTCTTGAGAGAAGGTAACTTAATAAAATTGTTAAGAATTTTAAATAAATTACACAACTCCAGATGGCATTTCACAAAAGACTATTAGAAAATGCACATTACCGAAATTTCAAAGACATCTTAATTGACATTTCATCCAATTTCTTTATTTGACAAGGGTCCTCTAGTTGGATGTATAGAATTATATATGTTACCTTAAACATAAAACTAAAAAATTCTTATTGAAAGAAAATTCTGTTCCCCAGATGATTATTTTAACTTTTCCATATAGATTACGCCCTGCTTATGTGTAGAGCCTAGTATGAATGAACTGTTCGTTCAAATCATTGAAGAAATAGAGAACATCAAAATACCTTAGGGTATTCCGAGGGGTTTTCCAACATCTAAGACACAAGTTTTTAAAATTTTGTAAACATTAACAAAATGGGTTGCATTTTTTGAAAATACAGACCCAAATAAATTTTGCCCCATGCCAAGACTAGAGTAAGCACAGCCTGGAAGGTGAGTAATAGTTAATCTTTTTAAAAATGATAAGTATATGGATCTCTTCATGTGAAATAAATCTTGTAAGCACTTTATTTAGCTATCTATTTAACACATTTTTCTAAAAGTTTTCTATGTAAGAAGAAAATATTTTGAAAAGGAGAAATGCCTCATTTTTATTAAAATATCTAATTATTTTGACATATGAATTACCTCAGCAGTTCTATATTTATTCTCAGATGGATCATGGAACCATTCCTCACTGCTATGTCTGTCTACTCATAATTTTATATGCAAAGCTGATTTTCATTTTTTATTGTTGTCTAAGATTCATACCCTGATTTGCCAAGATGGAGTCCACTGTGGATGATACATCCATGACTTTACGTGGTTTTCCTAAAAATGCAAAGACACCTATATATCATAATCATGTTATCAACCAAATACAAATGTTTTGTTGAGGTTTTTCTTTTAACTAACATTTAGTGTGCACTATACATTAAAAACCCGATATATTGTAGAAAATCCGAAGAGGAACATTTAAGAAAAAAATGTATATCTACACAAAAAAGAATCTAGATGACTTACCAATATGAAATTTGTACATTACAATATACTTTCTGATGTTCCAATATTGATAGTCCCTTTAAATTGCCGAATCTAACTTTCTAGTACTCTCCTTCTTGAAATCGCATTTGAATGGGCGAAGAACTGAGAGTTCAGGACGTATCCGGAACACAGTAAGAGCTTGCATTCTTGCATATTATTTCTGCATGTTTCACAATCGAACCAATTAACAATTTACATCATGTTAGTAAAACTTATCTTACTGTATCCTAACACTGATACGAACGCAGTAGAATTAATACGTAGCTATTTGCTATTTTTATAAACCAAACTCTTTGAGAACGATTTAAAACTTATTAATATTATTCGGGAATATTAATAACATGTTATCAAACATAAATAAAAAAATATCATATTATTTTACTAATATTGTCGGAAATATGTACTTCATCTGAACAATAATGCACTTTGGCAACATTGACAGAAGTTTCTTATGTCATTGGCGTACATGTTTATGTATTTCGACGGTTAAGACCAAGGACAAATTCCATGCATTCCAATGTGTCGGGATTTCAACTGTTAGCGCCAGTAACGGTTATGTGTAATGTAGGTTCGGACAAATGTCTTTTAGGGATATGAACTGTTTGGATCAGTGAACTTTAGGGCCAAATATATCGAGCCGCCATGACAACGCGTATCCGATGACGTCGAGCCCAGCGCCATACAACGCTCTCGGTGAATTGCAGGCGCAGTACGCTACACCCACGTGTCGTTGAGTTTGCGGTGGTTGTTTACTTTTATTTCGCGGATTTCGCTGCAACTGGTGAGTTTCTTTGCAGTTAACTTGACTGTTTTATGTTATATTTATTTATGGTGTTGTTACAACTTCAAATTCGAAGTTGGTAAATATGATTGTTCAAGACTGGAATAAATTAAAAGACGTCTTTGAATTTATTACAAACTGTGACAAATGCGATGAAAAATCAATCCGCCTTGCGAAAGGATTTTTAGGTGCGATGAACGTTTTTGAATTCACGTTTCTCAAACACGGACATACTATTTGACGTTCTTCAAAAAAAAAAAATTTTCTTTAAAGCTCGCAGTATACTAGTTAATATGTATATGCTAAATTCGGTTTGTTATTTTGTATGTGTCACTTTGTGTCCAAAACGGGTCAATGTTTTCAGAATGGGTTAAATTTAACTGGAAAGATACTTCGCACGAGCTCTTATCGAGGCGAATTTCCCGGTTCTATGTAGTGCCAAAAATCTATCGACTCGAGAAAACAACTCGATATATTGCCATGTCATAGACATTGTTATCGACAAAAATACGTTGGTTCATGGTTTGTATGCTGGTTTCTTGTAATTCCCGCATCTCGTCATAGCCTTTTTACGCTGCATTTGTCAACGGTAACATATTTTTATAGATTTCTAAGGCTTCTGGAGTAGTCATCTTTTCTATATGTTCTAATACTGGCGGATTTTTCTAGGATATTAAGTCGTAAATTTCCGTATTTGCTTCAAATGTTGCAATATTCTTAGCTTGGCGCCATAATGTCACTTTACCAGGAGAAAAACGTATTTCCAAATTACCCATATACTTTTTATATTTTACTTTTGGATCATAACGTACCCCATAAACCGTGTCAAATCGGGATGGTTTTGTCTTTAATTCATTTAAGTATGTATTAATTAAAATATCTGGAGATATATGAAGCTTCATTAGGTTAATGCCGTTAATGCCGTAGATTGGTTTGAAGGAGATGGTTTTGCATAGATTCCATCAAACGATTCGTTTTTTAGGGCTTCCACCGATGTTTCAGCAATATACTTATAACGAGTTGCGGATGGTGTTGATGCTTCCAACGGAGGTTTCTCTGAAATGTGCTTGCTTAGCGAACCTAAAGTTTCTATGGATGTGCTGGCAGCTTTGGAAAGTTTTTGTTTTTTCTTAATATATTTTTGTGTTACAGCATCGGATATAGAAGTCAAAGGTTTAGCAATCGGCTCATAAAATTTTTCCAATTCAAATGTATCTTGTGTTTGAGTAGCTCTAATTTGTTTGAACTTTTTTCGGACGGCATCTGTAACCCCGATCAATTGACGTTTCAGATGAATATCATAATTCATCTTGAAGGCGATGTTACTAGAGTATCAGACAACTGTGAAATGAGTATGCACTGATCTTACTCTGCATATGGATAGTTATCGAAACCCTTGCGATATCTTCCCGAATTTAAATCACTATCTTTATCAATAACTAGAAATCCATACTTGTCATTCCAACAGCTAGCACACATCTCTTGAAATTGTGTGAAAGTTACATCTGGTGATATATGATCAGAAAAAATATGGCGTAAGTTCATTTCATCTTGTCTGAACATTATAACTAAATTGGCGTTATCACGTACTAATTGCTTGGGAACTCGGGATTAGGTTTGCGCTAGGTAAAAACTATCCACGTTTTTATGTCGTCCCATACTGAAATATGATCGTATAATATCCTGTTTCTCATACATTACATCATCAAATATGAAAATGGAATTTGGCTTGGTATCAAATGGTTCCACGATATCTGTTGTGTCGCTAAAAGTGTAATAACCAAGACCCTTGATTGGTGTGAAAATTTTTCTGAGATATTCGTATTTGGGTTGATACAGCGACTTTGAATATATGTAAACATTTTCAAAGCACAATCCTAAAGGGTGTGTAAGCAAAGCAATCATAACATTGGTTTTTCAACAATTGGAAGGTCTTATTAGCAACCCACGAATGGATATTGGTAACAAATGACCGTGCTGTCGGCTCACATTCTTCCCTACATATCCAGATCCAACTTTTGCATCAAGATTATCTATTTCTAGTTTATGTTTCAGCTTTACTTAAAAAGTATTTTTTATCGAACAATCGACTTTACAATTCATTCGAACGCGGTCCGTCAAACGAAGTGGATGCTCTTAATATTCAGTTGGGTGTGGCATAGTGAATTCATTAATTAATAAACTTCCGTTTGAGTTACATCTTCCCGGGCACCAATATTGTGGGCCCGGCACTAAACTTGCAAAGCGATTAGCGAGAGGTGATTTAGGAATTATTATTCCATTAGATGCAGCGTGTAAGAAACTCAATATAGCGTATTCAGAAAATAAAAATAATTTAAGTTTACGTCATCAAGCCGATCACGAACTTGAACAACGTGCTTGGGAAAGAGTAAAATCAAAGGACGCCAGTGCAAGTGAAAGAACATCTGCTTGGTTGGTAACAAATATTATGAAGGCTAAGCAACGTTTTTTTATGGGTGTATCGAAGCTGTCAACTAAAATGAAATGTTCCAAAGGAAATCGACGTCACGGCTGTAGATCAGTGAAAGGGAAACGTATACCCAAACACAAAAGAATATCTAAATTTGCTTTTGGATCGGCGTTGCGACAACCCATTCGAACTGAATTAGCTAAAGCTAAAGACATATTTAAAACTAAAGACATATTTAATGCATGCAGTGAATGTGTCACTCTAACAGGACGCTCAAGCGTGTTAAGTGCATACTTTTACCCGCCATTAGAACTGAGTCCAATAAATAAATATGGACTTGCACTTGTTGGATTTTACACATATTATTCTATTTTTAATGTCCATGAAAGCAACAATTCATTTTCCTACAAGAAAAAAAATGACAAATCTTCACCAGTTATAAAGTTAACAATCCCTCCAGGAGTATATGAAGTGTACGAGATTGTAATGAAAACTGCTTTACAAGTATCCACAAAAGATAATGATGATAAAATATTTTCATTAACACCCAATAATAACACATTGAAATGTGAAATAAAAACAAAATACATTATAGATTTTACAGGAGAAAACTGTATTGGTAAGATGTTGAGATTTGAATCAACCTGTCAAGTAGACATTATGAAAGTACGCATAATACGTGTTGATTGTAATATAATCTCTGGGGCATACTTGAACTCACAAGAATGTCATATTTTATTCGAATTCGATATTGATGTTAAACCGGGTTATAAAATATCAAAAGAACCTACAAACTTTATTTATTTGCCGTTGAAGTCTCAGAGACGTCAGTTCATTGACAACATTACTCTATGCATCTTGGATAACGGTGATCATATCGATTTCAACGACGAGATTACGAAGATTATTAATAAACTAGAGTTAAAGAAACCAGCGTAAGGATAGGTTTTCGTTACAATCGCAAACCATATATGTTTTCAGCGCCCGAACACATTCCTGTAAGCTATAAACATTTCAAAGTGTACAAAATCTTTTGTTAACATTATGTTTAATAAATAGTTAAAAATAACTTATGCTCATGAAGTAAGTTTGGTTTGCGAAAAAAAAACAAACAGAATGTAATATTTTGGGGGAGACAACTTTTTCAAAGCTTTTTTTTTAAATTTAAATGAAATAAATATCTTTTTTTATAATAGAATTTTAATAAAATATTTTTTAAATTCAGTTAAGTAACATATAACAACGATAAAGAGGTTCAGGTACCGATTATTTGCCTGACAGGAGACGGCGATGTCGTTATTACTGTATAATATAGTTTTTAGTACACTAATACTTTTCAAAATATATTTGTAATAATTCTTGATATATTAAAACTTATACTAAGGTTCCTTTAAGGGACTAAATAAAAACAAACATTTTATAATATGCTTTTTTCATTTATTAAACAATAATCACTTAAAATTCCGTAAAGCTATACATATTTACACTTAAAATTACCTAAAACTATAACCATATATATTTACACTAAATTGCTGAAGTGACTCAGCTTTCTCCGACAGGCTTCGGCACGCTTCGGCTCAACCAGCAGCTTTTTTTAGCTTAAGTGTTTGGCTCAAGATACTTCTCTCATTTTCATCAGCAAAGTCCTCCAACCACAGCAGCATTGGAGACGGAGGTCCTGACTCTGCGACTGCTTCCCGCTGGGTCACTTCAGTTACATCAATTTCTACAATTGACGACGAGGATAAAGGGGCAGGTGTTAGTGACCACGATGAGGATGACGAGGCAGCAGGTGGTAAAAACGATGGTGCCATATTCGTTCTCTTATTTTCACTAGCTTTCAACATTTTTTCTAGCTTGGAACCTCTGAGCTTCCTACTTTTAGCTGGAATCGTGATATTACTTAATACCACGAGTTTTGGTTCTTCTTCAGTTGTTGTTGTTGTATTTGAAGATGCTTTAGGTCCATTTCCTGAAGTAACTGGTCGAACGTTTCGTCTATATCGAAGTCATCCACCGATAATGTCGAATTGTTGAAGTTCGCCCCACTCGTCAATACGTCAACAACCTCTCGAGTGGAGCTTATTGCTGGTAGTGATGCAATTTTTTATTTTTATAATTAAAATTTTACCTCAAATTATTTTTTTAGAATATATTTCGATGCTAGCGAAGAACTGCTTTACCACATCGAGTTCAAATCGTTTTATACACCACACACAGCCCCTTTCATTCTCGACACCCCCTTCTACTCGACACACCACACTCCAAGTCATGCGTACGGATAATTTCAGATCCGTATATAAAAGCGTCATGTATCTTGCTAAACCATTCCATTCTCAAATAGATACTTTCAACATACAACATGTGTGACGTATGCATCATTAGAGAAAATTTTGAACTAACTCAAGTGATCCCTCTGATCCATTAACCGAATTTTTTGTCAATTAATTAATATTTGTCGTCAGGATATGATCTATTGTGATCACTACCTTGATGGACTCATGAAGTTTCTAATTTTTGAATCTAATATTGCAGATATTCAAAATGATATGGGCAAGATTCACCTCTTGCTAGCATATCATTTGAATGGTATGCAACTTGAGTAATTTTTTAAATAATGTGGGCTTATCGTTTCAAATTCCTTTTTTCTCTTAAAAAAGCGAATGGGGTGCGACAAAGAGCTCAGTTCACGACTGGCAGCCTCGTTAAGGGATTATTTTATAGCTTAATTCACTAAAAAGTAATGGGACTGAAAGCTCTTTAAAGATATCATTCCGGATTTGTGCAGTTTTGTGACCAAAACATCTAAAAACGGTAGTTTATTGTTTTTTTCTAACTCTAGAGTAAATTGTATTCTGGGGTGGATTGAATTTACGTGTGTCAGAAATTTTTCGAGCTTTGCATGACCATGTTGCCATATAATAAATATGTCATCCACATAACGAATCCATAATTTGGGCTTTAAACTTGCTTTCTCAAGAGCTTCTTTCTCAAAGTATATCATAAATAAATTCGCGACTACTGGTGATAGCGAGGACGCCATTGGAGCACCATCCATTTGTTTATACATTTGCCCGTTGAATGAAAAATAAGTATTTTTAAGGCAATGCTCCGAGAGTTGTATTATATATGCCTGGAAATACTCGTTCATAGCAATCTTGTCCAATGCTTCGCCGATGGGAATACTGGAATATAATGATTTGACATCTAGGCTTGCTATGATATCGTCTTTTTCAAGGACGATATCTCGTATAATCCGAGTGAAATGCTCCGAGCTGATTCATTTGGAAAAGTCTTCATTTTTCTAAAAATTAAAGTTCCTCGTTATACAACTTTCCGGCAAAACTTGTATTATTATATAATTTAAAAAATATCTCTTTCAAATTTATTTTTGGCTTTATTTCGTAACTCTGTGTTAAAATCATTATACGTTTTTAACCACACCGACTGAATAAATTTTAAAATTCTATGCGTTTGCATTACTCATTTCATGTCATTTTAAATGGCTTGTTTTAAAGTTCTATAATGCACAATGTACTTCTTTTAATGGTTGAGATTTGATATTAAATTTGGCATTTTTGCCGTTCCGTTGGTGGTTTAATATTTTCAACTAAAAAAGGAAGGTCTGCATGTGCATCATGTAACTCTTCAGGTTAATACACATCTGCTTCCAAAACATAACCTTATGTGCTATCGTCTTCACTGTCCATAATATTTATATCTGTAATTTCACGTTGGGATAGCCACGTAAATCTATTATGTGATAATGGTTGTGACCTACTACGATCGTACAAATTAGTTCAATCTAAATAAGTGATAATAAAGGATGGTTTAGTAGGATCATATGGTTTAATAGGATCATCATGACAAAAATGTATTATTAGCAATATGCTTCCTTTCCGAACACTGACTTTTTCCACCGCGAATGCACTTTTTGAAAAAGTTAACCGTATCAACAATTCGAACTGTACCTTGGTCGTGCGCAACAATCAAAAGACAAACTTGGAGGGCTATAGTACTGTGCCGCATCTAATTTATAAATATTTAAGCAAGTATCTCGAAATTGCTTGAAAACATCACATTATAGGGAAACATCGAATTTCAAATACAAATTTGTATATTCCCCCAAATTCCTACATTCAAATACTTCCCACACTTCCATCGCTCTCTCATAGTCTTTATCGCTAATATGCTCTTCCTTTAAATTATCGTAAAATTGATCTTTTGTTGGAAGCGTGCGTTCTTACGCATTAACTTAAACTGTTCGACACGAAGGAAATGTTTTCGTGTCTTTTTGAACTGATCAATCTCTAAACCAGCATCCAAATTTTCCAATGATGTCGATTTTAAGTTTTTTCTTTTTGACACCATCGGTTTTATCAACATAATCATGCACGTAAATGCTTTTTGTGAATGATATAAAATTTTTTTTGCTTTGTGCTATGCCTTGGATCTTGTGCAGCATCATCCCCTCTGTACAACTCAAATTTAGAAATAGAATCATCAAATGAGGATTTTATTAAGTAAGCAAAAGAACAGGGCTCATGTTTAACGCTTTTTGTCGTGTACGAATTTTGGGGGTTTGGTTCTGTATTATACATTGGTTTTAGAACAGATTCAAAATCTGCATATACAACAAAAGGAACTTTCATTTGCTTTTCGATATTCTCAAATTTTATTATATTTTTCGCTACAGTCTTTCCAACTTTATTTACTTTTTGAGCAGTTGATGGTGTTAATGTGTATATGTGGTTACAATAATTTTTTTGATGTAGTAGCAAAGATGTTAGTGAACTGAAATAAATTTAACAACCAACGCAAAAATATATTATACTAGTTCTGTTAGAAATTTGGTTTGAAACTAATGGAGACTAGTCTTTGATCCAGCAGTAATAACTTTTTAAGCAGTTCGAATTACAGTTATGTTCACCATCATCTTTAAAAAACAATCTTGTTGAATTAGTAACAAATTTACATCTACTTGCAGTTTTCGTCTGAATATCCCAATTGACCTACAACTTCGTATATATATTTATTATTTTTGAACGTTGGTTCAACACCATACACATTGACGGAAATATTATTCATTTGCTCAAACTTTCTTATATCTTTTAACTTAACTGAAAAATCTATACCTGACTTCTGAACCTCTTCTGTTTGTGGGATGCAACGCTGAAGTTATCGCCCAGGGAAAATTCATATTGGTTTGTCACATTGACAACAGCTTTTTTACTTTCCAGATATTTCGGCAACTTTATGTATGAAGAAGCACCAACGGGACTAAACTTATTAACGTTTACTTCTAGGTATAGAATTTTCTGTAAAGCCCAACCTGTAAAATATAAAAAAAACATTATTATTGGAAATAATTCTAATTGAACAATATTAATACTGATTTAACTTAAGGTAACTTTACCATACCTGAATATTTTGCTTGAAATTCCGAAAACTGTGTCTTCATTACATCAACAAGATTGATACACTACATCCAAGTCACTTACAGAGTCAACGATTTCATTCGATGTATTGAACGATTTGTCGCTGCATGGGTCCTGTGACGGTAAAACATATTGACCAACTACAATCATATTGACCTTTATTGCAATATCAATCCTCAACATCTCGCTCATGGAGCATAACAGTTTCGCCTTAATTTCATTAAAAAATAGCAAATAATCAATATGATCATTTTTCACTGCTTATTCTATAAGTAGCAATTCTGCTTCTGAAAGCACTTTGGATAACTTGAGCACCAGCCGACAATGGTAGACACGAATTAGTGCGATGCTGTAATGTTCTTTGATGAGCGGTCATTAAGTTCTTTGACACTTGTATATTGCATGAAACACAAGTTCCCATAATAGATGTTGAGGGCTGCGACTGATTATGATCCACACTGCATCTTCTATTTTGGTATCGATTACTAAATCGTACTCTATAAGATTCCCTTTTATAACCTTGCGTACTACTATTTCGCGAAAATGATGAACCACAATCTTCACAGATATATCTCATGATTATATTAGAAAACAGAACCTTCTGACACAAGTCGTTACACTATGCTGAATACACACCGCACCCAACATATAAAATGCACTCCCCACCAACCAGACACATCTCAAGGTCAAACAATTTGACATTCAAAAAGTTTTCAAGGTTATTTCGTATAACACCCCCCACCAAAAAATCTTAGGGTGATTTTAAAGTCAGACAATTTGACGTTCAAAACATCCTCAAGGTCATTTCAATGTCAAACAATTTGAGCTTTAAAATATCAAGGTCATATGGATCCAAGGTCAAATGGGCAGAGGAGGGGTGTAGACCTTTAAAAATTCAAGGTCAAATAGACCCAAGGTCAAGTGGGCGGGGCTTCCTCAAGGTCAAATGACGTCACATGGTGAGGGGGCAGGGACGTAAGAGTCCACGTAAGGTCCAAAACTTATATTATTACTCTACTTACGTAAACTTAATTTAAGCCATTGGAAGAGGTTATTTATATTAGCGTAATTTATTAGGTACCCAATTTAGATGACATGAATGAAAATACTCAAAGGCCGTGTTGAAATTGATAGAGTAACTTCTTTTACAGATTTGCAACCATAAGCACAACAGTTAACCATAGTGAACCACTAAAAATATTCTAGTCTTTTAGTCAAAATTTAAGCACATTGCAACGAAATAATTTTGATGCCTCCACGAATGTTTGCCACCTTGAAATGGCGTCCTCTCGAATTTCGGTCACACGCACAAGTCCGATGTATAGCCGTATCAAAATACAAGAGTTCTAACCACACTACACCACAACTTGTTACGTTCTGGACGCGCGTTTCGCTAACCAAGTTAGCATCATCAGCAGATGATATAACATCAGTTTATATCATCTGCTGATGATGCTACCTTGGTTAGCGAAACGCGCGTCCAGAACGTAACAAGTTGTGGTGTAGTGTGGTTAGAACTCTTGTATTTTGATCTATCTTCCACCACAGGTTCCAGTGTTAGGACTATAGCCGTATGTTACTCGTTCTCTCTTGTTCCTTGTCTAAGCTTGTATATATATATATATATATATATATATATATATATATATATATATATATATTCCAAAAATAAGATATCGCATTACACTTGACATTTTTAAATGGAAACCCCCAATTTTTTTTCTATTTTTGGATTCTCCAGGAAGTTTTTAGTAACTTTTGTATAATAGAGTTTATACCTATCTTCAACCATTTTGAAGTTATTTGAATAATTGAATAATATCAAGTATTGATAAATTAAATTCAAGAAAGGGTCAAAATAACGAAACTTTATTATCAAAACGGAAACATTGCAAGGGCTACTGCCCGGTTGTTTAATACGTTACATTCAGTCAAAAATATTAACCATAAGTATGTGGCTAAATTAATAAGAAAATTTGAAGCAACTAGATCTGTATCTAATATTCGCCGGAATCAGGAACACTAAACCATTTACAGTTTTACATTCACATTAAAATTTAAACAAAAATTAGTTACTTAGCTACAATGTGTCAAAAAGTCAATGTGGTAATAAATGTTGAAAGTGGTGTCCGTTTACCTCCATGCAATAATAAATATTTTGCTCAAATCTATTCCTAACATTTTCACACATTTCTGGAGTTATTTGTCTGCATTCCGCCGTGATCCGCTCCCGAAGATCTTGGATGGAGTCTGGCTTCGTACTAAAAACCTTACTTTTTATATGTCCCCAAAGAAAGTAATCTAAAGGACTCAAGTCCGGAGACCTTGGTGGCCACTCAATGGGGCCGCGCCGTCCGATCCACTGATTTGGGAAATGGGTGTCCAAAAACTGTCGTACTGGAGCTACATAGTGCGGTGGTGCACCATCTTGTTGGAAATGAAGAAAATTTTCATTATAATTAACCTCATTTTCTATTATTTCGGTTATTCGTGGCTCTATTGTATTTTCCAACATGTCCAAGTACAACTCCCCCGTCAAGTTTCCAGGAATAAAGAAAGGTCCTACAATATGATTTCCGAAAATGCCGGCCCAGACATTAATTTTTTGTGGGTATTGCGAATGTACCTCTCGAAACAAATGTGGATTCGAGTCGCTCCAATATCGACAATTATGTCTATTTACAGCACCATGTAAATAGAAGGTACATTCATCCGAAAAACAAATGTTAAATAACAAATTTGGGTTATTGTTCAAACGTTGTGTCATTAATTCGCAAAACTCCAACCTTCTATCATAATCGTCTTCATTAAGCTCATGGACAAGTTTAGTTTTGTACGGGTGAAATTTATAGGATTTCAAAATTCTTTGCACTGTTGAGCGTGTAAATCCTGAAGAAGTAGCCAGACCACGAGTACTTTGGGTGTTGTCAAGAGCCACGTGTCCCAAAACTGCTATTTCTCTGGCTTCATTTCTACTTGGACGATTTTCCTGATTCCGGCGAATATTAGATACAGATCCAGTTGCTTCAAATTTTCTTATTAATTTAGCCACATACTTATGGTTAATATTTTTGTCTGGATGTAACGCATTAAACAACCGGGCGGTAGCTCTTGCAATGCTTCCGTTTTGATAATACAGTTTCGTTATTTCGACCCTTTCTTGAATTGAATAAATCATTGCAAAATATTATAATAGAACTAGGCAACTTAACGATTTCAAATCAAAGATAAAGTTGTTCTATGATTTACGATGACATTGACGGATGCTAAATTTCTTGCTGGTATCGGTGATTATTATTTTTTTCCGTATTATCAGTACTAAATTAAATGAGGCGAATTTTATAAAAAAAATTAAAAAAACTTCAAAATGGTTGAAGATAGGTATAAACTCTATTATACAAAAGTTACTAAAAACTTCCTGGAGAATCCAAAAATAGAAAAAAAATTGGGGGTTTCCATTTAAAAATGTCAAGTGTAATGCGATATCTTATTTTTGGAACACCCTGTATTATACAATCATACATGAAAAGACGTCCCCCTAAAAATCAAAATTGACGTGTCCAAGCGTTTTTCCCAAAATATACCAGGAAAGTCATAAATAAGGGTGGGACCTTTTCGTTGGGCCACCCTGTATATATATATATATATATATATATATATATATATATATATATATATATATATATATTCCTGTCTATAAATAATAAGTTTCCGTCCTTTTTTGATGATGTACTTGCGTTGATAAAATGTAATATATTTTTTTCGACAGCTAATTGGAGATTCAATTTTTATCGATTTGGCAACACACGCTATCGGTCAACCAAACACGGCAAAACTGTCACAAAAATGGACGGACCAATGACGTATAAAATGGATAGACTCAGCATTCCCATAAGGAAACGCTTCAAAAAATAGATCAGTCATTGTTTGACAGATTTTGCATGAGTGGAAGAAAGATGGACTGATCTCATAAACAAAGTATAGAGTAAATGGCATCAAGGGTCGCAGCATCACGACGTGACTCACCAGTGGCGTAGTTTTTTCACAACAAATTCAGTTTTAAGAAATTTTCTATTTTATCATCAGAGTTTAAGGCGGTCGTTTTAAACCAAATTTGATTTTCTTCTATTTTATGAAATCAACTGAAATTCTCACGCTGTTGACACGACACATTTGACACAAAGGTTACTTACCGGCGTAAACAGCCTTCGAAGTTGAAATCATCCTTTTTTCTTACATATTCTGCTACACACCACTATATTTAACTGTAACTCATAACCCACAGTAAACTTAAATATTAAAAACCATGAAAATCCAGGACAAACACGACAAAAATATCTAACAGACGCTGTCAAAACAAGACAACAATGCAAGGTCGAAATGAGTCAGGACCCCCACCACAGATGGCGCATTCGTTTGATAAAATGAATTTGATATTAAATTCGCTGCTGACATGACCGATGAGCGTGGTGTCTTTGTTTAGATAACGACAGCTTGTAACCAGTGTCTACTCCGACTAATTTCGATTTATTATCTTAGCGTTTATTGCCTATACGTCTACTCTATTTGGCAGGCAAAAACAGAAAGAGATAAATACACACTTGGTGCAAATTCATTTTACCTACGGAGCAGCCTGAAGTAAAAGTGGGAAATGACTTGGCTAAATGCAACAGTGCCAAATATTATTCCTTTAAGAAAAACAAAATTAATAAAAACGAAACGATAGAAAAAAACTTTCTCGGTTTGTTTGTTATTAGCTTATTTAAAGTTATTTTAGTAATAAAATGCAATATTAAATTTCCTAAAAGCAGTATTTTTGCCAATATCTTCGCGAATTAACCACAGTAATTACAAAATCTACTGTCGAGAGTAGCAAAGCTGTCAAACGCGCTTTCTATAGTTTAATGACTGATCGCTTTTAAATGTAAACAAAGGAGTCTATCCTTTTTATATGTCGTTGGGACGGACTAAAGATAAAAATAGACTAGAAAGCCCATCCCATACGATTTCTGTATTTCTTCCACTTAACAAATTGATTCTGTTTGTATTGAAATAGATTTACCTATATCAAGGTTACAAGATAATTTTGAATTTTATTTTGGGGGATACCTACTTAATTAAGTAATTACGCGATACATTTCATTGTGTAAATTCAAAATTGCTGTTATTTTATGACAACATTTTAACTTTCTAAAAATATCAACGATCCATGTGCTTTTAGAAAAACTCGGCCGTCCGTAATATGAAATAAATATTTTTAAAAAATGATGGAAAATTAGAAAAATGCGACACATTAAAATGGATATTTTTAATATGCTTATAATTTTGGTGCTAAGAATAAAAAGATCTTTCAAAAGAAGCGTGCACCAAAATAGATCATTTAGTGTTATTAAAGTTTATCTTTATTGGTTCACAGAATGTTAAGGGGCATTAAAGATATTATATATTCAATACAATTTTTTTTACTCAGTATCAAATTTCCTTTTTTAAAAAGGTTAAAATCTATTGCGACGAAATGAACGACTCACTAATTACATTGAAAAACTGTTTCGGTTAAACATCCTGAATTTTTTATATGTTAGATAAACACCTTAATTCATTTTTGTAAAAAAATCGTGGTGGTAACAAAGGGGGAATTTTGGGGTAATGAGAAATTATACAAATATAAATGGGTTGATTTGTGTAAACATACTGTATAAAATATATAAGTTTTTAAACACAAACATATGACCTGTAGAATGTCTTGAAAAAGTCATTATACATATTTTATGTTCATATACAAAGTACATATAGATCTTTTGGTGGCTTATTATTGGCCTTGAGTCACAAATTATTGCTGATTTATAGATTTGCTTTTCTCTAATTTTAACATGTAGCTAAAATAATGCCCGATATTGCTATTTATATGGAGCGCTTCACATTTATTGGTAGATTAAATTAAAAGTATTCGTAGTTAATTGGCTCAAACAAGAACAAAGTTTAATATAGTGTGGTAATTAAGTGATATGATATCGTACATTGCTAGCAAATATTCTTATCATAAAAATAACAAAAAATATGTATTAATAGGGGTTCAGAAATAGTTTGTTTTGGAGTTTCAAGATGTTGAAAATACATATTTTTAATATACCAGGTGATGCAGGAGACATATATGTAAAAGGCCGCAGCTTCTCCTTTATTTTTAAATATATCAATTTGAAATATTTCACACCTATATAATTCAACGCAAAGAAATTAAAAAAAAAAACAATTAAAAACTACCTCCGGTTTTACTGGGTTTGGCGGGTAAACAGCATCTTTTTTTAAAAATTAGATTTTGCCGCTTTATGAGAAAAAATTCAGTCATTATAAAATACTTGTTCTAAACAGTTCGAAATAAATGTATTTGTATTTTTTTTTTATTTCTTGTTTTAATGAAATATCAATTTAGTCTTATATTTTTAGTGGCATTAAATGGCTGCTTTATAGCCACCTTGAAAAGAAATGTTAACGTGCGATACATCTTTTAAAATAGGTAAACTTGTTTTACCGGGAACTTCTCTAATTATGAATATTTTCTTTTATTGTGAATAGTAAAATGTGGCCCAACTTAGTTCGGTACATAAACATTTAATAACATATATATATCTTTTCAACATTTATATTGGGCACCATTTTCTTCTACCATACCCGAATCCTACCAATATTTTATTAGTTTCTACCTAGTAGTTTTTACATTGAGATATACCGCCCTTTTGTACGATCATGTTGAATTTGTACCAATTTATCCCTCTATCACAGTTAATTTGTCTGCAAAATTTAAAGTCAATTCAGTGAGAAGATATTTTTACGCTGATTTTTTAAAGATTTTATTTGGCCGCCATTTTGTTGAATTCCTACCACAAGTTTACAAGCTTATCTCTATAATCCACTTAATGGTTGCACAAAATTTGAAATTAATCTAATAAGTACCTACTTTTTCATGCTGATTCTTTAAATGTTTTATTAAACCGCCATTTTGTTTTGCTATCGTATAGTCATATCAAAGTATTACCAGTTTATTTATATGTAACACTTGATTTTTGTGCAAATTTTGAGGTTAAATAAATAATTAGTTTATTAGTAATAATTTTTTATTGTTACATTAGATCGCTATCTTGTTCCGGCTTATTGGATTTTTCCCGCAATATTACCAGGTCATCCCCATATGACCTTTAATTTTTACTAAAATTTGAAGTCAATCTGATAATTAGTTTTTAAGCTATGCCGCGATAACTGAAAGGCAGACAGACAAACTAACAGATGGACCGGCGGAATTGATAAAACATCTAGGTTAAATGGTGAAGATATGTAAAACGTTAGGGGGTGATTTTTACGATTACAAACATTTTATTTGGCCGCCATTTTGTTTTACTAGTTCGTCTTTATACCATAATTAGTTATGGCACACAATTTGAAACCAGTTTTTTCAAGATAAATTTTTAAATATTCTATTAAACCGCCATTTTATGCCGCCTTCTTGGATTTTTACCAAAATTTTACCAGTTGATTCCTACATAATAGTTGATTTTCATGCAAAATTTGGGATAAATTGGATAAGTAGTGTCTTATCAATAATTTTTTAAACATTTCACTAGGCCGCCATTTTGTTTTGCCATATTGGATTTTTATCAAAATGTTACCAGATCAAGTAATTTTTTAGCCATGCCGCGAGCCGGCAAACTGACAGACTAACGGAATCGAGAAAACATGTTTTTCGGCATCTAGGGACCTTGAAACGTAAAGGTCTGAAATAATCTCGGTGGGTGATTTTTTCACGATTACAATAATTCCATTTTACGAGGGAATTGATGTAAAAAGGGATACTTTTATTTGTATTATTGCGTTACCCAAAAATTTTTAAGTTTAAAATACAAATAATTTTTTATTACATATTGAAGGAAGAATTAAAGAATTTTTAAAAATAATCAATAGTGTCTAACATCTATTTATAAAAGTTAAGTAAGAGATATGCCGATATCTCTGCTACTGTTTAAATGTTTAAGATATTAGTGGCATGAAAACGTGGTCCGTTAAGTTTAAACCGTTATTTTAAAACGTTGGTATTTTTAAACATTTTGAAATCATGTAGCGCTAGGACCTAATTTTATTTCACAGTACGATGGTGCTGAACATGAGTTATTCACTTTAATATAAAAATAAATAAAATTTAAAATATATTACTCTATACTTCCTTTTGATTGTTAATAAAATGTTTTAAACGTTAGTGTTTATTTTTATGCGATACTTAGAAATTGCTTATGTAGTGCATATTGATAAAATTTAGAATTTAGCTCTAGTTACAGATTTGTTAAGTTTTAGATGAATTTATTTATTATTTGTTATTATAATGAATTCTCGAATGTTCTGTTAGGCTTAATTCTTTTCACCCTGTAGTATTTAAATTATTCTAGAATTTTCTAGATCATTCCATCCTTTTCTAAAGGCTATATAAGCTCGCCGCGAGGCCACATTTTGATTCAGTTGTAATTGAGATTTTGAAGTGTAAACAAGCTGACAATGACAAGTTTAAAGTTACCTTAGTTACGATTGTTAGCTATATCCAGTGTTTACCATTCCAATCAAAAAAATAAATTACAATCACTTTAAAGTAAGCTGTTAAAATTTTTTTGTTGTTTGTCCGGAACTCAATATTACATAGGGACAGTAAACTAATTTATCTTAATGAATTTATTACTAAATTAAATACTAGTTATTATACTAGAGCGGATTTATCTCTAAACAACTTAGTCAACTAAAACCCCTTCCCCTCCCCAACCGTCCCCTCTCCCCAGCGAATTTTACAGAATTAACCTCTATATATCAACGATGATCCAAGAGGCGTAATAACGTAAGCTGACGCAAAACAGAAGATGATCCCAAACACACATTTTGATTCAGTTGTAATTGAGATTTCAAAGTGTTAACAAGCTGACATTGACAAGTTTAAGGTTACCTTAGTTACGATTGTTAGGTATAACCATTGTTTACCTGTGATACCTGTAACCTGTGTTTTGAATAAAAGTTTTGTGAAAGAGGAAATGGGACAAATGGAGAAGAAAGTGCAAAAGCAAGTTCAGGAGGTTCATAACCAAATATATCAAGAAGTCCAAAGTCTATGTTCCCAAATGCAGAAACTTGGAAAGCAAATTGAGTTCAAATCCGACGTCGTCTTTTTATCACATGTGATAAAGCCATCTACGTTTGATGGTAAGGTGCCATGGGTTACTTACCTGAAGCAATTTGAAGCTCCCGCAACAGGAAATAGTTGGGATTCCACCGAAAAGGCACGATCACTGGCTTATTCCCTGCTTGGCGAAGCAATGGAGGGGCTAAGGAACATACCCGAAGATAAACAAAATAACTTTGGGACATTAGTAAGCCATCTAGAAATGCGTTATGGGGAAGCACATGTACAGGAGGTTTATAAAGCGCAACTTCATTGTCGAAAAAAAAAATATAACGAAAGTCTTCATGAGTATGACACCGATATTGTGCGATTAATTAACTTGACTTATCCATCCAGTTTTATTAAAGGCCTTCATAACCCTGATACCAACCAGGCATTAAGAATGGCTAGATTAAAAATGATATCTGAAGTTCTCGCATATGCCCTTCAGTACGGAAGTGCCAACCAAACATCTAGAAGTGAAGGAAAATTAAGGTTAAATTACATTTCAGGACACTACAATTGAAGACATTTCGAAAACTCTGAAGGAGCTGCAAGAGGCTCTTACTATGCAACCGAAGGATGAAAGAAAGTATCTATCTTTCGGGCAAAGAAAAGGCATCCGTTGTTGGAAATGTGGGAAAGAGGGGCATGAGCAAAGCCGATGTACCAACTATGGGCTTCCTGAAGATAATCAGGAAAACTCTCATTAGCCAGTTTTAAGGGGCGAAAACTGGCTAGGTGCTACCAAGCCCCATCAACATCGATCATAATTAAAGTATCTTGGCTGCAGAATAATGGCTCTAGCTTGGTAGTACCAGGGAAGATATGTGGTCTGAACTGTGAAATGGTACTGGATACCGGCTTAACCCACACCATCGTAACGCCAGACATTATAGATCCTTGCACGACAGAAAATCCATACAAAAAATATGTCTTGGAAACCGCCAACGGTGTAATTATATCTGTGAAAGGCATCCATGAAGCTGAAGTAACCCTGAGGAACAATACAAGCGGTTTTCGTCGCAAATATAATGGATGACGTCATACTTGGTCTTGATGTTATGAATCAACATAAGCCACGAAGAAATAATTCCACTATCCGAGAAGTTATTTTGCTAGCAGATGCTACTTCACCTGCGAGGTCGGAATGCGTAGTGAAAGCAGTGCTTGATGATTTAGATGAAGAAGTAATTTTTTTCTAGCTAATTCAAGACTGTCCGTTACATGCAAAGGGAATTTTACCAGCAAGAACCTTGAGTCGATGTAGAAGAAATACGATATTTGTCAAAATGATGAACATTAAAGAATATCCTCAGCAAGTCAAAAAGGGTGACAAGATCGGAACCTGTCAACCTGCTAATATAACATTTACCTGCACAAACTTGCCACCTTCAGGACCTGCAAATACTTTACCTAAGGTACTTCAAGACCTGGTGAAATCATCACAACATTTACTGAATAAAGTTCAGGTGTCCAAATTGGAAGAACTTCTGAGTAAAAATCAAGGTGTCTTCTCTTTGGCTGACAGCGACTTGGGAAGAACCAACATATTTCAATATCGAATTAATACTGGTGATGCAGCACCGATAAAACAAACTCCTAAACGAATACATTTGGCAAAGCGGCATGAAGTTGATCGGATGCTTGAGGATATAGAAAAACAAGATGTTATAGAGCCATCGCAAAGTCCCTGGTCATCACCAGTAGTCCTGGTTAAGAAGAAAGATGGTTCCACCAGATTCTGCGCAGGCTCAATGACGCTGAATGAATGAAGAAAGATAGCTTTCCCTTACCAAGAATTGATGATACTTTTTTACAGGATCAAATTGGTTCTCGACCTTGAAAAGTGATTATTGGCAAGTTAAGCTTAATCCAGCTTATAAAAAAAAGACACCGTTTTCTACTTGGACTAGACTGTGGCAATTTAAAGTTATGCCTTTTGGATTATACAACGCTCCAACGACTTTTGAACATTTAATGGAACTGACATTACATGGAATGACATGGGAAATATGCCTTGTATATTTAGATGACATCATTATTCTTGGCAAAACATTTAAAGGTTATTTGAAGAATATTGAAGCTGTTTTCCAAAAACTGAAAATGGTTGGCTTAAAACTAAGGTTTTCCAAAAGGAAGTAAGATATCTAGAACATGTTATCGAACATGGAGTAAAAACCGACCCGGAGGACACTGAAGTCATTCAAAATTGGCCAATACCGATGGACAGACATGAAGTATGAAGTTTCCTGGGACTTTGTACATACTACAGACGATTCACTAAAGGTTTTGCTAATATCGCTAGACCGCTACATCGTTTTACTGAAAGCAATTACAGCTATGTACGGACCGAATAATGTGGAGAAGCATTTAAAGACTTGCAGAAAGCCTTGTGTAATCCCTTAGTGTTGTCATATCCTGAGTCATCACAGATGTTTATCGTAGACACCGATGCATTTTGTCACAAGTACAAGATGGCGAAGAAAAAGTAATAGCCTATTTCAGCAAAGTTCTTTCTAGACTTGAACGCAACTATTCAGTGACAAGGAAAGAACTACTGGGTAACGTTAAAACATTGGAGCACTTTCATAAGTATTTGTATGAGCAAAAATTCCTTTTAAGAACGGACCATGCGTCACTTAAATGACTGCTACAATTTAAGAATCCAGAGACAAATAGCCAGATGGTTGCAGCGCCTACAGGAATATGACTTTAAAGTTGAAAAATGCTGATGCTTTATCAAGAAGACCATGCCCAGAAAGTTGCAAACACTGCATCAGATACGAGGAAAGAGAAGATCCTGACTATTTGTATTGCCGAAGAACAGCAATTCAAAGCTCTCAAGAATGGGACACATAAGTTTTATCCAAAGATCAGCAAGAAGACCCAGATATTGGTCCTATAATCAAGCTCAAATTAAAAAATTCACCAAGACCTTGCTACCAAGAAATTGCAGCCAAATCCCAGATATTTATTTTATTTATATATTTAAAGGATACTGGGCTTTATGGGACTCTGGTGATAAAAGACGGCCTGTTAAAAAGAATCTGGGAAAGTTCTGACCGCAAAAATAGCAATTATCAAACTATTTTGCCCTTAAAGAGAATTCCTGAAGTTTTACAAGCCGTACACAACGGTGTTGGCGGAGGTTATTTTGGTGTTATGAAGAAAGAGGTTTTATTGGTTGGGAAGTCGTACAGATGTGATAGATTGGTACCGAACCTGCGAGGACTGCGCCATCAGTAAAGGTCCCTAAACTCGTACTCGTGGCAAAATGAAGCAGTACAATGTGGGACCACCCTTCGAACGACTTGCTATAGATGAAGCAGGACCATTTCCAGTTAGTAAGTCCGGGAATCACTTTGTATTAGTAGCGATGGATTACTTCAGCAAATGGCCAGAAGTCTACGCAATACCCAATCAAGAAGCCATCATTGTTGCTGACGTACTATTTCAAGAATAGATTTGCCGATATGGTATTCCAAGGGAAATACACTCCGACCAAGGCAGGA
Organism: Kuschelorhynchus macadamiae; assembly: GCA_030620095.1. NCBI lineage: Eukaryota > Metazoa > Arthropoda > Insecta > Coleoptera > Curculionidae > Kuschelorhynchus > Kuschelorhynchus macadamiae. The sequence continues at coordinate 168,813 of JAUTXW010001949.1, forward strand.
ACTTTGAATTCGATGTATTTAAAAGCCTGTGCAGCCTATTAGGAATTCATAAGACAAGAACAACACTTCTTCATCCACAGTCAGATGGAATGGTTGAAAGATTTAATAGAACTTTGGTGCTCTACCTAAAAATCCAAGTTAATGAACAACAACGTGACTGGGATAAATACATCCAACCATTTTTATTGGCCTACCGCTCTGCAGTTCATATATCCACTGGAAAACCACCTGCCAGTGTAATATTTGGATCTGATTTACAGTTCTTACGACCTCTTGACTGTACGCCGTCCTGACAATAAGATAACTACTACGGATTATGTCAGCCAGATTAGTAAACGCCCCAGAAATCCATAAAGAGGTCCGCCATAAATTACAGGTAGAAAGCGATAGAATGAAGTCACGTTATGATCTATGAGCCAATCACACTGGATATACAGTCGGTGAAAAAGTTTGGTTATGAAATCCAAAAAGAACTAAGGGACGCTCGGGGAAGTTGCAGAAGTCATGGGAAGGCGCGTATCGTGTGGTGCCTCGACTGAATGATTTGGTATACCGGATTCAGAAGAGCCCTCATGTAAAAATGAAAATGCACCTCCATCGACTAGCCCGTTACCAAGATACCGAAGTTGTTTGATCGGGACGATAAATTCTAGGAAGCAATGTTGCGAATTTAAACCTAGTTATAGATTTGTTAAGTTTTAAATGAATATATTTATTATTTGTTATTTTAATGAAGTAGACTTTCCTTAATTTTTATCTATGTAACGACTATGATAGTGTTCTAGAATGTTCTGTTAGGCTTAATTCTTTTCACCCTGTAGTATTTAGATTATTCTAGAATTTTCTAGATCATTCCATCCTTTTCTAAAAGCTGTTAACAAGCTGACATTGACAAGTTTAAGGGTTACCTTAGTTATGCTTGTTAGGTATAACCAGTGTTTACCTGTAATACCTGTAACCTGTGTTTTGAATAAAAGGAGTGCATACAGAAACAACGTGTTTAGTTACCGGCCAATCCGGAATTTATATAAATTAACGTCAACATTTTAATATTTTGAAAACAAAACTAGATTTGAATATATATGAGATAACAAACTAGTCTCAAACTTAGTCTATATAAAATAAATGTTTTTTTAAATCGTGTGAGTCTAAAACAAAAATAAGACTCGCCACATTCATTGGGTTTAAAGTATATATTTAGTTCACCACGTGAGTATTCAAATATTGTTTATTTTCAGAGTCGATATCCAGTTACCAAAGATCTCTGAGATTTTAACTTCCCCCAATAAGGTATCAAGAACTAGTTGCTAAAATATTGTTTATTTTTTTAGGTTCTCTCATTAGCTGCTATTTGATTGTTGCCGAATAGTGAGATCTCTTGTAAAAAAAACTGGTAATTATAATATGTTGATTAATTTTCAATTTTAACGTACTTTTTAATTTGTGAGATAAGGTGCAAACACAATATAAAAATCTGATCAGGGATCTATATGACTTTTAAACTATAAATTTAGTTGACATATAATATCTTACCGACAATGACCATCACTTGTTAAAAAGCCAATATTTTTCTAGGTTCTAGTTAGTTCTTATTAAGAAGCCAAAGAGACAACATCATTGTTTGTGCAGCATGATTTTAGAAGCAATCATCGATTTGTAGTATTCGTTGCTATTCAGCCTTTTCGGACGACAAAATGTTTTGCTGTCAGTTTTGCCCCAAATCATAACGTTTAGTTCGTCATGGGGGATTGTCGAACGAAAGACTTACGTTGCGAGTTTTGCAATGATAAATACAAGTCCGAGGGGACCTTGAAAAGACATTAGCAGGAATGTTGTCTTGATAAAAAACGCAAAAGCAATTCATCAATGACAGCAGCTGAAGTCAAGAAAGCTAAATTGGAGCCTGCAGTGACTGTCCACAGCCTTTGTCAAGAATGTTGTGTTGATATCCCATATATCTCTTACGTTGCTCATTTGCAATCTCAGCAACATAAGAACAACTGTGCAGCTGAGTATGTAAACGGTGTTATTGCTGTAAACTAGGCGTTTAAATGTCGTCTGGCAACCTTCCGAATTACATCGACGGATTGGAGTACTCATGTTAAAGAGTTCCTTAAGATTCTACGAGAAAAAGTTATTAGTGTTTTGAGGAAGCAGCTATCAATACATATATATATATATATATATATATATATATATATATATATATATATATATATATATATATATATATTTAGCGGAATTGATGTTCCGAATAAAATTTTAAATAAACAGTTACGGGCATACCAAATTTTTATGTGATGGTCGTTTAGTTAATTTTACGTCTAGAGATAAACTTTCAAAGCAACAAATGTATGATTGTAAACATTTTAGTGTCAAACTGCCTAATTTAGAATTACGAAAAAATAAATATGGTGATACGGTTCCTGAAAATAAACTGAAATTTGAAAATTTCGAGAAAAAACTTAAAGTCCCCTTTGTAGTATATGCAGATTTTAACCCAACCATCTTAAAACCATTAGATCATGATATGGATGAAATAAATTCGGAACGCGAGTTACGTTCCCCATATTGCTGAATGTGACAAATTCAATTACAGATAAGGAAATCTTATAAATATAAGCAAAGGACGGTGATTGAATTACTTGTTAGTCTGCTCTTGATCTTGAATCTTGTATTTTACCTTTTAATAAAAATTTGACGTTTTTTAAAAAGGGTGTTTTCTTCGACCACAACGTAACTGGCGCAGTCGGTAGGATAGTGAAACGTGCAAAAAACACGGTTTTTTTCAAAAAATTTATTCACTAGAAAATCTACGTATTTCGACGGTTCGAGTCCTAAAAAGTAAATAGTACCGATCTAAGGTGACTTCGAGGGAGTGCTCGAATCAAAGAAGCCCTGAGAAAAATTGGAGCTCATAAGAAGTAGACAGTGCCGATCTAAGGCGACTTCACGGGACCAACTTTGGGGAACCGGCGAGGAATAAGAACGGGACAGCTAGCAAGTCACACAAGGCATTACTGGGGAGGACAAACATCGCTAAACCAGCAGCCTAACCACCACTGGGGAGGACAAAAATCGCCGATCCAGAGGCAAACCACACTGGGGAGGACAAAAATTGCCAAACCAGCCTAGCAGTAAGGACCTAAGCTAAGAAAAAAAAGAAAAAAGAAGCCCATGAAGCTAATTTTTCTTCTAGTATTGTAAGTCATTGCAAACATTTTAATATTAGCATTTTTTTTTCTCTATTTGCAAAAATAAGTAATAATTTTTGATATAAATAATTCAAAACGTAAATTTGAAACTTATTTTTGGAAATATAGTTTATTTTAACCATTTTATATTTTTAAAAAAGTATACCTATATATATTTTATCAAAATTGAGCTCTTTAAGGAAGTAAACCTAGACGATCTAATTAATTCTCTAAACGATTTATCAATTCAATCTGGTTCAACTGACAATAAAAATAAAATAATGACAACTAATTATACTCTTTTACGTTACCAAGCTGATAACATTCCAAATTTTGACGGGAATCCAAAACTTTTACAGAGATTTGTAACAGCCTCCGAAAACCTTTTAAAAGCTTTTCAAAACATGGCTAATTTAAATGAACCAATAAATATTTGCTTATTTGACACCATATTAAGTAAACTTACACATAGGGCCGCCGAACTTATTGTATCTCGAACAGAATTAAATACTTGGGCTCTAGTAAAACAAGCCCTTACAAGTACCTTCGCTGATCAAAGATCAATCGATTGTCTTATACAAGATTTAATTAATCTAAAACCTTTTAAAAACGAACACCCTATTAATTTCGGCATGAGAATCCAAGATTCTAGAAGCCTATTATCTGCAAAATTAAATGGAACAAATGAAGATCCCGCAACCAAATTAATAAAAATTAACCATTACGATGAATTTGCTCTGAAAACATTTATACGAGGGTTACCTTATAATATGCAATTAGTTATTCGACTAAAAAATCCAACAGCTTTAGAAGAAGCTATGGCATTTGTGCGAGAGGAAGAAAATTTTATTTACTTTAAAAATTCACAAATACCACAAAATAGACCTGTGCCAATGAGTACAACAAATTCGCAAAATAAAAACCAAAAATCGCCACCAATGTATAAACCACCTTATTTATATAATTTTAGTCCAAATTATACACCTAATTTTAACCCTAATTATTCACATAATTTTCCCAATGCAATAAATCCGAATTTTCCAAAATTCCAAAATAACATAAACGGTAATGCTGTAAATAATACTCCAAATTATTTTGGAAGAAACGCGAATAACTTTAATTCAAATTCAAATATAAGACCTAATAATTTTCAACAAAATTTTCAAAGACCCAATTTTTACCAACAAAGACCCTTTATGAGACCTAACACCAATTTTGCACAAAATTCTATAAGAACAAGACAAATAGAACCTATGGACACAAGTTCTGGAAACACAATTTTAAATAATAATATACAAAATAAAAAGGTAATTACCGAACAACTTTACAATCAAGAAGTTTCGGAACAAAACCCACAAAATAATACTCAATATGATTATACTGTTAATCATGAAAATACAAATGTTAATTTCCCAATTTTTGAAAACTTTGATTATGCTGATAATCAAGAAACACCAAATTTCGAAAATCCATTTTATGAACAAAGTTATATGAATACATATGAACCAAGTTACACAAACATATACCAAGAACAAACTCACGAACCAGAATATTTCCCAGAAAATACTAATAATGTAAATTTTACGGGAACGAGCCCGAACAACAATACGAGGTAGTATTTTTGAATAACTACACAGCCGAATTACCATATATTCATATACCCGAATTAGACGCAAATTTTCTACTAGATACTGGAAGTACTCGAAGTTTTATAAAACCAGAAATTGCCTATAGATATTTTCCCGAAAATATAAAAAGAGAAATATTTCAAGTTCAAACAGCGCATGCTACATCTTTCCACAATGAAATAGCAATAATTCCATTATTTCAGACGTTTAAAACGCAAGGCAACCATACATTTTATTTATTTAATTTTTCAAACAAATTTGATGGATTAATAGGCCTAGATCTTATTATCCAACTTAACGCTAATTTAGATTTCAATACACGAACTTTACAATCGCCGCATACAGAAATACCAATACGCTATTTAGGAAAAAATGAAAAACAACTTTCGGCTGAAATTATTAAAAAAAAATTTACTTATATAATTTCACCAAGATGTATACAAAAAATAGAAATACCTGTGAATATCACAGAAGGAACAGGCATAATTTCTTACCAAAAATACGGAAATGTAGAAATTCCTGAATGTTTAGTAGAAATAAAAAATAACCTTACTTATACAACTATACTAAATCCAACAGAAAACCCAATTAAAATCCAATTTCTTGAACCTCTAGAAGTAGAAAAATTAAATGTGAATGAACTTAACTTCGTCGATTATAATTCAAATGAACAAAAATCTGATAGAGATCTAGATAACCAACTTAAAGCTAATTTAAAAAATTTAAGGTTAGACCATTGTAATTATGAAGAAAAACAAAAAATACGTAAACTTTGTTTTGAATTTAGAGACGTTTTTTATTGTGAAGGGATACCTTTAACTTTTACAAACGCAATAAAACATCAAATAAAATTAACAACAGACACTCCTATCTATACTAAAAGTTATAGATACCCTGAAATTTATAAAAAAGAAGTAAAAGATCAAATTTCGAAGCTTCTAGATCAAAATATAATAAGAGAATCAAATTCTCCTTACTCATCACCAATATGGATAGTTCCAAAAAAGCTTGACGCTTCAGGAAAGCCGAAATATCGCATGGTTTGCGATCTACGTCGTATCAATGATGTAAGTGTTGCAGACAAATTTCCGTTGCCTAATATTACCGAAATATTAGATAAACTAGGGAAAGCACAATATTTTTCTACGTTAGACCTTGCTAACGGTTTTCATCAAATCGAAGTATGTAAAGAGGACATTCCCAAAACAGCATTTAGTACAGACTTTGGTCATTATGAATTTTTAAGAATGCCCTTCGGTTTAAAGAACGCCCCCGCAACATTTCAACGCGTTATGAACAACATATTAAGAGGTCTACAGGACGAAATATGCTTTGTATATCTAGACGACATAATTGTCTTCAGTACGAGTCTAGACGAACACATTTTAAAGCTAAGAAAAATATTTATAAGACTACGCGAAGCAAACTTTAAAATACAACTAGACAAATCTGAATTTTTGAAAAAAGAAGTACAATATTTAGGACATATCGTAACACCAAACGGAATTAAACCAAATCCTGAAAAAATATCAGCTGTAAAAAATTTTCCTATACCTAAAACTCAAAAGGAAATAAAATCCTTCTTGGGCCTTATTGGGTACTACAGACGCTTTATAGAAGACTTTGCTAAAATAACAAAACCAATGACGAAATGTCTAAAAAAGAACTCTAAAGTAGAGTACACGCCTGAATTTATAAATGCGTTCGAACATTGTAAACTTTACAAAACCATTTATATTAACTACAGACGCGAGTAACTATGCTTTAGGAGCAATCCTATCTCAAGGAACATTACCTAATGATAAACCGGTAGCTTACGCATCGCGTACATTAAATGAAACCGAGACTAGATACTCAACAACAGAAAAGGAACTTTTAGCCGTAGTCTGGGCCTGTAAATATTTTCGCCCTTATTTATTCGGACGACAATTTTATGTATATGTTGACCATAGACCTTTAGTATGGTTATTTAATCAAAAAGATGTAAATTCGAAATTAACTAGATGGAGATTACGTCTAGATGAATATGACTTTAAGATTATCTATAAGAAAGGCATTTTGAATAGTAATTGTGACGCCTTATCGAGAATTCAGTTAAATCTATACGAAAATGATTCCGTATTAAATAATCCCGGAGACGCTGACAACGATATAGTTGAATACTTGCGTAATCTTTCGGAAAATATAACCGTGACACAAAACCTTGACTCTCAAGTTGCAAGCTCAAGTAGAGATAACCCTGACTCAGATCAAGTTCGAAACTTAGATAACGAATTACCCTCAATTTCCGTAGGTCAAGCGAACAATGAACAAAGAATAAACATTTTATCTGACATTCAAATTCAACCAGCTTTAATTACTTCTGACAATACTGTGCATAGTAATCAAAATGAGACAGAAAACCCCGGATTAAATATCTTAGACGAAATAATTAACAATAAGCCTTTGCAATATTTAATAAAGAAATCGCCTCATCATAAAATAAAAGTGGATTTCGAAACATTCGAAAGGAATTACATTAATAATGTAGAAATACCGGAAAACCCTGGTATCATTAAAGAATTTATTCGCGATTACATGAATAATAAAAAAACATGTTATATATATTTTTATAATGAAGAACTTATCCCAATTTTTACAAATATATATATACAAAATTTTAAGAAACCAAAAATAATGCGATGCACAAAACTAGTCAATAATATTAAAGAACAGGATGAAAAAATTTTATTGATGACCCATCAACATCAAAGTAAAACTAATCACAGGGGAATTTCAGAAACCTATGATAGACTAAAACAAAACTACTATTGGGGTAAAATGAAACAAGAAATCACTCAATTTATAAATGACTGTGTTACATGCCAAACCCTAAAATATAGCAGACAAAATCGTATGTGCCTTTAGTAAAAACCGAAACACCTTCTAAACCTTTTCAAATAATTCATTTAGACACATTTATTTTTGAAAAACATAATTGCCTTACAATATTTGACAAATTTTCAAAATACGGACAAGCCTATGTATACGATAAAAATGCTAAGTCAGTATGTGACAAACTTATAAATTGTTTTTCATTCTTTGGATGCCCAGAAACAATTGTTAGTGATAATGGCTCTGAATTTAATAACGAATTAGTAAAGGAATTATTAAAAGCCCAAAAAATAAATATTCACTTTACAACCCCAGGACACCATGAGTCAAATGGCCCTATAGAAAGATATCACTCTACATTAATCGAACATTTAAGAATCCTAAAAGATAAAGACAAAAATAAACCAATTCCCGAACTATTACCGTATGCAATTATAGCATATAATAGCTCGATACATAGTACAACCAAATATACACCCCATGAATTAATTTTAGGACACACAAACTCACGTGATCCTTTAGACTTAATATCAACAACATTCTACTCAGACTATGTACTATCCCATAAAGAAAAAGTAGACGCCATTTACAATACTGTCACAGAGAAAAGCGAAACACAGAAAGAAATACTGCTAGAAAAAACTAACCCTAAAGGTGACAAACCCTATGAATTTAAACTTAATCAAAAAGTGTATAAAAAACTGTCCCCTAGAAATAAAAATCAAGCCAAATTTAGTGGCCCCTTTATAATAAGAGAAATCCTTGAACATAATCGTGTAAAAATTGAAAATATCAAAAACCCAAAAAAGACAGAAAATATACACATAAAAGAACTAAAAAGACCTCTTGTTACAGATGGTCCTACACACGAGGAGACAGACCAAAATACCACGACTTAAATCTGAACCCTGGCATCTTACCCTACAAACTAGGACACGCCCAGAAGACAATTAATCACTGGACATTTGTTCAAGTGTTTAATATAAAAGGTATAATTGAGGAATATAAATCCTTGAGTTTAAAATATAATATGTTAAAATTACATTTGAAAAATAAAACTGACTATAATACGGAATACTATAATTCCTATATAATTATTGATAACCAAAAACAAAAAATATTACGCCAAATAAATGAAATACTACCCCCTAAACAAAGTAGGCAGAAACGTGGGCTAATTGACGGACTAGGAAGTATAATTAAAAGTATAACAGGCAATCTAGACGACAACGATGCAATTTTAATAAATAATGAAATAAATATTCTAAAACAAAATCAAAATAACGTCAAGTTGTCAATGGACAAACAAATGACCTTACTCAGTAATTCTATAAAAGGTTTTCAAGAAATATCACAAAATATATCCCATAACCAAAATATTCTAGAATTTCGAGTAAATCAGACTATACAAACACTAACCAAAATCGAACTACAAGAAATATCTGATTTCGACTATTACCGAACTCAAATGATCTTAACACAAATATATATGCTATATCAAAATATTTTTGACACATTAGCCAATATAGAAATCGCTATATCATTTGCAAAACTAAATAATTTTCATAATACTATAATTCAACCTAAAGAACTGCTATCAGAAATAAAAATGATTAAAAAATACTTAAATTCAGAAAAATTGCCATTTGAACCAAACTTAGAAAATGTCCTAAAATATGAGACAATCCTAGATATAAAAGGTTACGTAATAAATAGCGAAGTTACTTTTATTATAGAAATTCCTTTAGTCGAAAAGAAAGAGTATACCTTATTCCATTTGTTTCCTATACCCACACCTAATGGCGAATATTACAAAATAATAATACCCAACTTTAATTATCTTATAATTAATGATAAGAATTTTGGATACTCGAATGATCCATGCAAAAAAGTCACAGAAAATGAATTTTTATGCAGTCATATACATTCTGAAAATATATTTCAAACATTACCCTGCGAAATGCAGCTATTAAAATATTATCATAATATCACGAATTGTAAGCAAATTCCTGTAAAAATAGACAGCCTAGAAATTCAAAATATAGACGAAGGAAAATGGGTTGTAATAACAAATAAAGATATTACAGCAATGGAAACTTGTAAAAACACCCAAAATACTATTTTACTAAACGGAACTTATTTAATTGAATTAAGTCCTATATGTAGTCTTAAGATAAATAATATAATACTTAAAAGTTATAAAAACTCAAAAAACGAATATTTAAATGTGCCATTGCCTAATATTAAACTCAATTTTACAAACCGAACTATTTATAATAATATAAGATTTTTGAAAACAAATTCTATAAACTTGGAAAAATTTGATGATCTACAAAACGAAATAAATAAACAAAAAATTGAAACCTCTAAACTTTTAACCGACACTGTATATTATCATAAGACAAGTTTATGGACAATTTTACTATATGTAATTTTAATAATTATAATATTGTATATTTTGTACAAGTATTTATGGCCTAAGTTAAAACTTAATAAACTAAGAAATACTGACCAAATAAATGATATAATAATTTAATTAATTATTTTAAAATAATTAGGTCATAAAAACTTCCAGTTTATATGCCCATTAAGGGATGGAGGAGTTACGTTCCCCATATTGCTGAATGTGACAAATTCAATTACAGATAAGGAAATCTTATAAATATAAGCAAAGGACGGTGATTGAATTACTTGTTAGTCTGCTCTTGATCTTGAATCTTGTATTTTACCTTTTAATAAAAATTTGACGTTTTTTAAAAAGGGTGTTTTCTTCGACCACAACGTAACTCGCGCGTATTCTCACGTAATCTATAAATTAGAGCCATATTCTTGTGCTTACTACATAAAATGTTATGACTGCTCGCTTTCCAAATTTCAAACATATCGGGGTCAGCTAAACAGTTGGTCGAAGGTTTCGAAAAAGATTGTGGAAATATTTAATATAAGCATATAAAGCCTATTGTACCAGTGGCGGCTCGTGAGTATATTGAAGGGTGAGGCTACATGAGGTTAATTTTGTTTAAATGTGATTAAATTTCTACGTCACCCATGAGGTATTATTCTGCGACGCGTTGACCTTTTTTTTAATGGAGGTCATCGCCAATAGCCCTACTAAACCATTAAAAACTAAAAAAATAAACTCTAAAAAAAGTAAATAAAAAGTAAACAAAACAAGTAAAATATAGCGGTGATTGCGATAATAAAAACATAATTTAGTTTATTAAAACTTAAAATAAATAGTTGTATGAAATCAGATAAAAAAACTACTTTTTGTACATTAAATCTACACGTCTGTCTTTTAAGGTTGCAATTTATCTATAATTTGGTCGTAAAAGTTTTGGTCTTCACTAAGTTCTGACAGTAATTCCTGCTCTATTGACATTATTGCTAAACCCGAAAGCCGTTCTTGTGTCATTGTGTTTCTTAGGTAGGTTTTGATCCGTTTAAGACATGAAAAATTTCGTTCGGCCGATACACTTGTTGCGGGAATAGTTAAAACTAAATTAAAAAGCTTATATGCTTTCGCAAAAATTGCTTTCAAATCTTTAAATAACAAAGCTAGACTTTTTTCGACATCTAAATTTGAAAATTGTTCATCCCTATACAATACAGAAAGCTCATTCTTTAATCTATCTCTGTCAAAAATATTTGGATAATTTTTTAATAAATTATTTAATAAGTCGTCTGGAAAGCATTTAACATATTCCGAATATTTTGTGCAATCGACTAAAGCAAAGAAATTTAAATTATTTCAATTTTCAAACCGCGTCCCTAATTGAAGAATTATACAATCTATTATTTCGAAATATAATATTTTATATTTAGTAAAAATATCAAAGTCGCTAGAACATTGCCCTCGACGTGTGTTAGTTGGCAGAATAGTGGCTTTTTTAGCAATATTGAAAAGTTCTTTGAAATGGTCCTCGTTTCTAAATTCAATAATTCGTTGCTTGGCAAGGTTTATTTGCGAAATGCAGTAATTTATATCTAAATGCTTTAACTGTAATATTTGAAACAGTACATCAGTGCAACTAAAAATTTGTTTATAAATATGCGTTAAAAGGCAAAATTCGAAATCATTAAAATGCTTTAGAAATCCTTTTGCACCATTAATAGATTCTGTTCCAGAACTTAAGTCATTAATAATAGTTTCAAATACTATAATTAAATTGTCCCATTCATTAGCCACTAAGTTTAAAATTTTAGACCGTGTATACCATCGCGTTTCTACAGCTCGCGGAATTCTTTTACCTACTATCTGATTAAGCACAAAAGACCGTTTTGGTGATTGGTGGAAATAATTTGGTATTCCTAATAAAGTGGCAAAAAATATACAACTTTGGGTAATCAGTTTTGTTCCCTGTTGTAAAACTAGATTTAATCTGTGGGAGCAACAATGAGTAAACATAGCTAAAGGAGCAATAGATCTAACTTTTGTTTGAAGCCCATTTATTTCACCTGCCATAACACTAGCCCTATCGTAACACTGCGCGACCAATTTATTTTTAAAGTCATAAGGCTCTAAGCTGTTTTGTATTAAATGAAAAAGGCTCTCTGCTGTTCTATTATCGCTAACGTCAAAAAATCCTAAAAATCTTTCTTTTAAAGATCCGTTGGTCACATACCTAACTGTTATCGAACACTGTGATTTTTCTGTTATATCAGTACTATCATCCGCAACTACGCCAAAAAAACAACAATCGGTGTCATTGATTTCTTTTTTTATATATTCTTGAATATAGTCTTGTATGCAACTAATTAGGTCATTTTGTATAGTCTTAGATTGTCCCGTAAAAATATTACTAAATTAGCACAATGTTCATTAAGTTCGGCATTTCTTTTTATTAAGCATGCAAATATTTCCTTAAAATTGCCACGGTTAAAAGAATCTGTTGTTTCATTATTTACCCAAAGTAATAGTAACATCAATTAAATAATTTAATAATAAACGGTTTTTTCGAACATTTTCGTTATAAACAATTTTATTAAGACTTGCATATTCTTGTAGTGCATCCGCAGTAGTCGCCCTATTTTGCTCCAGTCTTGTAAGTGCTACCGAATTTTTAATATGCTCTCTTGAACTTTCATGCGATTTTACTGCTCGTGAAAAATTTTTTAAATCCGAATATCCGCCCCCTGAACTCCAATTATTTTTGACGCAACCTAATAAAATACAAGGCCAACAATATAAGCTTTCTTTATAAATACTTCCGCATAGCCACCTATAAGTTTCGTACCAAGATATTTGAAAAGTTCTTGAATATTTTTTACCTTGCCTCTTATCGTTAAATATTGCTAAAATTTTCGGCGTCGGACGGCTACCTAATATCTGTTTCTTTTCAGTTTCGCTTCTTCTTAAAAAAGGCGTTTCAATTAATGAAGCAATAATGTCGTGAATAGGATTCATTTCAAAAGCAAAAAGCAAATACAAAAAATGGAACGGTCCAACTTACCAAATCAAAACAAAACAAAAACTTACTCACGCGTATTTATTCACCTTAAAAGACAGAACGCCCTCAATCAGCGATTATCGCAATCTATTTCCTATTTCTTTCTCAGCCGCACGCACCACGTAAAAAGAAGCCGTTGGAATATTTCGCTAGTCATGTGATTTAAATAACCAATAAAAGCATATCCAAGCTACAGATTTATCGCCTCAAGAATGCAATAGAAAACGTGTGCTTCGGCAATCGCCATCCCGGTCTGTCGTAATCAGGTGACTCGCCGGCATCGGCACCGGCCGTTGATAAATAGGTCAGAAGTCGAAACTTTCCAAGCTAAAATTATTTCGCCTCATTCGAGAGCACTTTCTTTAGGAATGGGTTTGCACGGATTGCACTGTCGGTTTTTTGATGTGGTCAGAATTTATTTTCTAAAATATTTATTATGGGATTATATTTTGTTTTTTTTTAATGTTATTATGTTGTAAAATTGTTAAAAAGTATATTTCTAATTGGTAATAGATAAAAAGTTATATAAAAAAAATTCTTTTTTCCTTTATTTTGGGGGTGAGGCGCGGCCTCAGAGGCCTACCCTGACGAGCCGCCACTATATTGTACTCATGATCCTTCTAACTTTACAAGAATTGGATGAATTTAACAATAGTAAAATTTGCCATATTTGTGAGAGACCATTTAAAGCAGGTGATGTGACTGTAAGAGACCAGGACCTCCTGACAGGTAAATTGCGGGATGCCGCTCATTCTATTTGTAATTTGAATTTCAAAATTCCAAATTTCATCCCAGTTTTTTTCCACAATCTATCTTTTAATTCTTATCTATTCATATGTGAACTGGCTTATGATAAAGCAAAAATCCAAAATGAGGAAAAATATATATCTTTCAGTAAATACATTTTAATAGACACCTTTGTTGATAGCATGGATAAGGAGCACCGAATTAATTTTAAATTGAGGTTTTTGGATAGTTTCAGATTTTTACCTAGAAGGTTGGAAAAATTAAGTGAAAATGTAACAAACGAGCAATGCTGGGAACTATCTAAATGTTTTCCAAATCTCCAGAAATTTCAGCTTATTATTAAAAAGAACAGCACGAAATTGCCATATGACTATGTAGACTCGTTTTCTAGATTGGATGAATGCGAATTTTATAATTCGTTTATAAAACGGTGTGTTTTTGAGGAGGATTATTTGCGTGCTCTAGAGGTATAGTCTTTGTTTGAATGCAGGACATTAGATGATTATTCGGATGTATATTTAAAATTTGATGTGCTCCTTCTGACTGATGTTTTTGAAAATTTTCGTGATGTTTGTATAAAAACGTATGGCATTGATTCTGCACAAGTATTCACCAACTCGGGCTTCAGCTGGCTTAGAATGCAAATAATTTGTAATATAGAGCAAGATTTACTCATCGATATACATATGTTACATTTTCTACAAAAGAAGATTCGGGGTGATATTACTCAATGCAGCACAAGAGTTGCAAACAACACCCATCTCTCTACCTTTTCTATTATTGACACATTATTTATTATGGATCTTGATGCTACAAATCTATATAAGGCTGCAATGTCGCAATATTTACCAACAGGGAATTTTAATTGGGTTGCAGAGGATGATATTGGATATTCCAAAAAATTCTAACAATGTGTTTGTTGTTACAACTTTATTTGGTGTCAGGTTTATTAATTTACATTATGGATTAATCCGGTCACTGATGTGGTTTGCATTTTGTTGGAAACTCCATTTAATCGATGGAAGGAACAAGATCAGAGTTTTAATCGTCATCCTGGTTTTCGGCGTTACAAATGGTTATGTAGTAGTCAAATATTACAAAAATTGTTTTGCTGGCCTTGTTTACTAGTTTCCAATAAATATTCAGTGTGGAATAAGGAAGGATTTGCAGGTATGTTAAATATATGAAGGTCTTTACATAAACATGAAGAAAAACATTTGTAAAAAATCAAAGCACTATAGCTGACACTTTAAAAGAAAATGCTAAACTATATAAAATACATTTTAACGAAAACGTCCGATTAAATATACTATTTATGTGCTTGGTAAATGACGCAGTTTTGTACCTTGCAAAACGAGAGTTAGTCTTTTGCGGCCATGATGAGAGCAGCGAGTCAATAAATAGGGGGAATTTTAAAAAGCTTTTAGGTGTATTAATATCGAGAAGTTCCCAAGAACTAAAAGATCATCACAAAAAAATTAAAAATGTTTTTACTGGTGACTCGAAAACTATTCAAAACGAAATAATTAATTATTAATTGAATTTAATTGAATGCATTTCTGATTAATTAAATGATCATGTAAAAAATGACATAATCAACAAAAAAACTGTGTTTTTTTCTGTGCAAGTGGATGATACCACTGATATTACGCAAACCTCCCAGTGCTCTATAATTTTAAGATACGTTAATTCAGAAGGTTCAGTGGTCGAGAGATTCTTAGGATTTCATAATGTCAGCTCTGATAGAACGTCGGATAATTTATATTCTCTATTGGATCAAATTTTTGACCAATTTGACTATAAACATAAATTAATAGTCTGGCCATCTAAATGGCCTTCAAAAAAAAAAAAAAGAAAAAGCGCCGCAGGCTGTATTTGTCCTGATGTAGCAAAGTTTAAAAATATTTCTAAATGTCGAATTTTTTTGCAAGCCTTAGTGGTATTCCCTCATTTTTTTCATCACTCAGCGAAACGAACATATGCTTTTACATCTGCATCTACGAGGCGTATACCAACAATTACAGAAACTCGTTGGTCTTCAAATTCGAAGTTAGTAAATGTGATTGTTCAAGTTGCGTTCTTCAAAAAAAAATAAATTTGACATTCATTTTTGCATATCCAATATAAAACGCTGTCGTGAGGTGCTCTGTAAAAAAAGATATAAAAAATTTTTTTAATACCATGTTTGATAAAGCAAATTCTATTACAGAACTAAATCTAGCTTGCTAAGCTTTCACCTGAAGAAATTAGGGCTAAGTATAGAACCCTTTTTTATGAAATATTCCACCACATTTTAATGGAAATGACACTAAGCTTTCAAGACTCTGAAAAACTTGCATTTTTATGTTTGGCAGATTCTGCTAAATTTTCCGAATTTAAATTTTCCGATTGGCCCGTTTGAAAATTTGTTACAGTTTTATAGGGAAATATTTTCAAAAAGTCAACGACTTAAAAATGAGCTTGGTCTTATTTTTGCCAATGACAGTAATTGGAATATATCGCTGAAAGAGCAAGTGAAAAAAATTAATGAAAATAAAGATATTTTAACTTCAGTGGAAAGAAGTTTTTCTTGCCTCAAATATGTAAAAACTTATTTAAGAAATGCAATATCTCAAAAAAGACTTACTTCTCTAGGCAATATTTCAATTCAAAAGGAATGTCTGGAGGAGATTAGGGCAACTCATCCATTTTATGAGGATGTTATAAATAAATTTGCTGCTATAAAGAATAGGAGAATTGATTTAGTATACAAAATTTAAGTAAGTCTTAAAAAAATATTCTACCCCTTCCACATATAAAAATAATTCTGGAAAAAAAATTATTACGATATTTTCTTGCTTCATTTGCATTTCACTTACTTTTTCACCCGCGAGCCGCCACTGGAATAATGCTGCATGTGGTAAGACAATGGAGAATGTTGAAAAAAGAACTGATGTTAGATTAGTTACCCACTGGGAAAACCTGGGTAAAAAACTTGGCCCTAAGTCATTAATTGCAAAACTAGATTTTAAAATTTTATCGATATTTACGAATGATTTTGTTGAGATTCAGACGAATAAAGTACAAGTGACTTATGATAAGCCAATATATGTTGGATTTTGTATATTGGAACTTTCAAAAATTATAATGTGTAGTTTTTATTTCGATTTCATTGAGGAAAAATATAGCGATAATGCTAAGTTGCTATACATGGATACTGATAGTTTTAGTTAATCAGTTTTAACAAACAATTTATATGATGACATGACAACTCATATAGATTTGTTTGACACTTCAAATTATTCTCCAGAAAATCAGCATAATATACCGGTGAACCAATCAGTTCTGGGTAGAATGAAGAAAGAATTCGATAATAAGTTTTTTGGAGCAGGTGCTAAAGCGTATTGTGTAACGTGGACACGTTGAAACGCGAGCGAAAGGTATACCAAAATGTGTAACTAATAAAAATGTGTCTCTAGAGAATTATAAGCAAGCAGTTGAAATCGATAGAACGAAAGTATTCAGAAAAATATCAACGTTTCGCTTTCGCAAACATGAGATGTTTAAGAAAACTAAAAACAAGGTACATAATAAATGGTAGAATTATTGAATTCTCAATAATAAACAATGATAGAATATCATTTTTTTGGCATAATACTAAATTCCCTAATATATTTTTTATGATCATTGGCCCAGATTTCCTAAAAATTCACAAGGATTGTAATAAAAGTGTTAGTACTTTAGTATAAAATCAGTTTTATATGCTTGAGTTTTAAATTTAAATGTGTTCAGAAGTTGACTTTAAGTTTATAAGCCACACGTGTTTTATATTGCGGATTCAGTAAAAAAATATGCGGAAAGCATGAAAAAGTTGCGGGGTTTGGTAAATCTAAAGAAATTGTAGTTAGTTTGAAATACGGGCTCTTTGATTTCGCTATATATATATATATATATATATATATATATATATATATATATATATATATATATATATATATATATATATATATATATATATATATATATATATATATATATATATATATATATATATATATATATATATATATATATATATATATATATATATATATATATATATATATATATATATATATATATATATATATATATATATATATATATATATATATATATATATATATATAATTAAAACACTGCTTCATACCGGTTTAAGGTAATTGCACTGATTTCTCTTGTATTTTTTATTTCTTTAAAAATATTGATGTCTATGGGTTGATGCTATTATGATCATAAGGGTATTGATTAATATTTTATTTTTCTTAAGGTTGGGAAGGTAAAATTTCTGGTGAAGCATTCAAAGAAGATAGGATGCCAATAATGATATCTAGTGAAACAGAAACAGTTTGTGATGAAGTGTGGTCAGAGTGACATACTCAGAAATAAGCTTTGAGATAAAATTATTCTTTCATTTTATTATAGACTAGGTACTTAATTTTTGTTACAAAATTTTGAAAATTCCTAAATCGGCTGCTGTCTGTCAAAATAACAATATAAACTATTACTTTATCTAAATTAGGGTCTAAAACAAAACTAACAACAAACCATGTTTTAGGGGAAATTATTTTTTGTGTGACAATCATATCTTTTAGCAAAATTGTATACTTATCAATATGCACAGCAAATAAAATAGCAACGAAGTTCTCACTTTCTTATATACAGACATACAAAATTGTGAAAGCCCTCGCTTAAATACGATGTTTACATCAGCACTAACATTCTACAAATACCAGTGTTTCTTTTTATAACATTCATTTATTTACAATACATTATAGAAATACAAGGTTAACGTATCTAGCATTAGCATTATTTCTAAAGTATTTTACATTGATATTATTAAACATAATTTATAACGCATTCAGTTTTAAAATCTTAATTTTCCATATTTTAGTTTCAAAAATCACACTCTCTAAAATTAAAAAACATTCATTTCTTTTTTGAAATGGGGATTCGGTGTTTATATTTTATTAATATATAATGTGTTGTTTGAAATTTTCATTATTGTTTTTGGTATTTTGGTAGAAAATCTCATTATTTAATC
This sequence comes from Kuschelorhynchus macadamiae, assembly GCA_030620095.1. Classification (NCBI taxonomy): domain Eukaryota; kingdom Metazoa; phylum Arthropoda; class Insecta; order Coleoptera; family Curculionidae; genus Kuschelorhynchus; species Kuschelorhynchus macadamiae. The sequence continues at coordinate 187,768 of JAUTXW010001949.1, forward strand.
AAACAATATTTACAAATTATATTGTTTCTTATTTATGCAAAAAAATAAAATGTAATTATTTTCGTCATGAAGGTAAAACTACATCAATCGTTTTTTAAAATTCGGTGAATAGCATGAGCTAGTAGTTATTGATGACACAAAATATTTGCTTTTTTATGATATATTATATTTTTTGAAATATCGTATATTTATTTAGCAAACAACAACGCCAACAATATAAAAGAAATCTCACTAGACAAGAATTTATAATTCTCTAAAATAATTTTATAGTGTTGATTAAAACAAATCCTGTATGACTAAAACATAATGAAATCCACAAAGTTAAATCATACACTAGATTATTGACTTTATACAAACCCAATGATTAGATGTACAGAAAATAAGCGTAACCAAATTAAATGTTTATGGAGAAGGAGAAGTGAATTAATACAAAGATAGAGATGTTGTTACAAAAGGTGTAAGATCGGAATGAGTGAGCACCCTTTGGGCAACTATACATTTGCAGATATCCAAAAACACAAAAATAGACACGAGATTTTCTTACAAATAAACAATTAACACTGTCATTGTAATAGCTAAATCACAAAAACGCTATAGATAATTATTACAAAAAACCAATCAATACGGATTCATCTTAAATTCATAATTTCAACTCATTATTGCTCTCACTAGTTGTTAATAAAGAGACATTGTTAAATTGTTTTTTAGAAATAAGTATACCTGGTGACCACGAAATATCTAAAAAATCTAACTTTTTTATGACAACCGCTACTAGTTTCAAATTTTATAGTGGAATATGGGTATGAGACAATTGGATTCCGGTTTAGCCGGAAATGCTAGTCACTTTAATATTTTTAATGGAACACGGGGTACATTGTTTCATTTTTGAATACTACACAAAATTCTAACTATAAAACATGTGCCATACCTTATGTCAATTCTTAACAGTTTTTCGAAAAAATGGCAAATGAAACGTAACAAAATGGCAATAAATAATTCCGAAAAGAACAATTGTCAATAAATACGATTAAATATTATAAATGTTGATTCTTACGTAAATATTTTTTTTTCAATGTAACAGTAATGATGCTTCCGGTATACCCGGAGAAATCAAACTATATTTTCTCTTTTTATTTTAATGGGATGACCTAGAAAACTAATCTAAATCTCCAAACAATTTTAAACATTTCTGTACGTTTTACTAAAAAAACTATTTATGCAATTTACCTCAAATTTTGCACAGAAATATGTCGGAATTAACTGCAAAAATGTTGGTACGAATTCAATATGTCAAAACAAAATGGCGGCTTAATAAAATATTTTTAAAATGTTAAGTCTCTTTCCATGCTAACGTGAATGGACTTTCTAAATTTTGCTTCACGCGAAACTAGATGTTACGTCATTAACGTTCACCCTAACGAATATAAACTATGTATATGTTTTTCGTCCAGAAGCTTGGTAGTGCCTGGTAGGTTCTCAGCCCGTGCTGTATAGGTTGTGGATTAGAATTTTTAATCAATAAAAATGTAGACTACTTATTTTGTTAAAGTTGGGTTAGGTTTGCTGTAAAAAAAGCATGCGAGCCAACCAAATTCCGAGTCTATATTAAAACAAGTTTGTCAAAAAAGCATTCAATCACACGTTTTTCTTATTTAAGGTGAACCGACTTTCTGACGATTCGTTCACGTTGCCTTAGAAGGAGCAACGGCCTTTTTAAAACTACTTACTGGATTAATTTCAAATTTTGTGCAAGCAATAAGTATAATATAGAGATAACCTGTTAACGTTAACGAAAGACCGGGATGTCTAGATTTTTGAATGCAAAGAGGTTCGACTTCAGTGGTTTTGAATTCTTAACCATCTGCGCTGTCTTATACCTGACCATATCAGCTGGCTCCGCTGGTAATATTCTGTTCCATCTTTGGGTTATGACGAAATTTTGGCCGTTGTAGAGTACTGATTGTTCTGCTTCGGATACGTTGATACCTGTATTCTGCAGAGTTTTCCCTAGATTTTTTATGCTCCGCAGTGCTTTTTTGTCGCTTGAATGTACCCGAGTAACACAGTTTGGAGTTTATTTCTGTCCCAGCCACAATCAAGTTTTTTTTATACTTTACGAAAAGTACGCAATTTGGCTGCAAATTTTTTTTTGCTGTAAAGTAATAGAAAGAAGCGTTTAAAATACTGCAGCAACGTCAGAACCATTTCCTTCTATATGTTTGCCTTAAAGACACGATAAACATGAAACATTCCTGAAACGTTTCGAATCTGCAGACATATTGCAAAAATGTTAAATTCTGTTAATACCTTTAAGAAATGTTCCAAAAACGTTCCAATATGTAGGTCCTAACTAAAATATATAGAAAAATAGTGATTTTGGCCTGTGGACATAAGAGAACAATATGATATTCAATACGAAACGATGCTAAAGGTTTAATGCATAGTGGAAGACAACAAGGTGTGCCTACGCGCAAGTTTTGATAACGTACGTACATTGTGAGGCGAACCCAGGCCGATAAAAATGACAGATTTGCCATGTTTTTATTGCGTAAAGGCCTCAAAAGGTTACAGTAGACCTTTGCTACAATTTGTTAACGGAATTCATGTATCGGTCATAATTCTATCCTTTTTATGATTACGGTGAAAACAGACGGAAATACGTCTATTGCTTAAAAGAGCTATTAATTATAAAACCATCCTAGACCTTGTCAGAGGTAAAATATATTTCTGTGATTTTTTTTCATACGTATTTGTGTGTTTTCGTCGAATTTAGACGTATGATAGTTGCAGATTGTTAGTTTCTTTATTCGAATAAACTTATCTATCGTTTAAAGTACAGGTATGTATTATTTAGTTTTCTAGTGATACAAATATAATGGGAAAATTATGTTTTTGGTTAGGATTAGCTTACCAAACTATTCATTTGAAAAAATTCTTAAAAAACTAGATTCATATCAATATTATGTCTATGCCAGTTGTGTGTTAAGTCGTGTTAATTAAAATTGTATTACTCAATTTACATAAACAGTGCGTGGTAGTCGTGATACTCATTTAATTAATTAATATTAAGAAAACTCGAAAAATATTATTTATGATTTTTATTTTACCATTTTGTAAAGTTTAATTTTTTGTTTTTAGGTGTGTAACTGACAGTATAGGAGTTTTCCTGTATCAGCTTTTTTCTGATTTCTACTACTACTTCAAGGCCTCCATCTATGTATATTATTCTAGGAAATTTGTAAGCCACATGTAAAGTGTATTCTAGGTAAAGAAAATTAGTAAAAATAGGCCGGTTTAAAAAATATCCATACTCTCCATAAGCATTTAGTTGAAATTTATTCCAGTTCTATGTTAAATTCTGTAGAAAACATTTACACAGTAGAATATGCCTATTTAACTCGCGCAGCAAAATGGTATTTTTTTTAAGTAAAGGTTACATTCTTACAAAAGCTTGCTTACTTCTACAGTGTTAAAGTCAGTTGCTATAGATACATAGCCGAAGAGATGCTCTTTGTAAAACCACTGCTACGGTGTATCTGTGTTGTATTTTAGTGATTAAGGATATCTTATTATAGTGATTAGTTTTCTCAACTTTTTAAATTTAAGACCAAAATATTTTTTATTAGACCAAGTATTATTTTTACTAGTTTAAAAATAAATGGAAATAGGTATGTTAAATTTGTTTAACTTTTACAAAATATTAACAAAAGATTGCATACAGCAATGTTTTTTTGTTACACATTACTTCACATTTCTAATTTGTGTCCCGATCTGAGGTTGGGAATCCCTGACACTTTAAGAGACCTATACTCAATACTTAAAAAATATCAGTTCAACCAATGTAATTTGGTGTCAGGTTTAAGCATTTTCTGGAGTTGACATTAGTTTTGTGTAGTTAACACTACACTGTACAAAAGTATATCTAATTTAAAAGGTATATAAATAGGTATCGAGAACATTTTATTAAAAGTAAAAATGATGTTAATTTAAGAGTTACCTGCCTAAACATAAAAGTTAAGCTTTGAATTTGATCGGAATAATTTAACTCATAATTTAATGTATCAAATGAATTTATATTTAGTATAGTCAACAAAAAAGTTTTTTCAGGAATAAGCTGCAATAATCTAGTAGTTAACTAGAATCTGACCCCCTCTATCTCGACAAATTGTATTTATTAAGCTGGATTTTTACAGACAAATAACCAAATAGAAATAAAATAAGAAATATCATAATAAGAACTGGTGATTTTAGCCCTTTATACAGCACATAAAAATAATAATAAAAATAATTAATTGTGCTGACACTACTTGTGAACTGGTTATCCACTTATTGTGTTTTTACAGTTGTGTTCTTTAAATTTTTTTATTTTAGGGAGGGTTTTTGAATGCCTTGTCAATAAGATTTTTCTTAGATATTAAAGCTTTTGTAATTTTCTTTTAACGATACACAGACAACTAGAAGTTTCAAGTAATGTGGGTGGATCGAGGAGAGAAATGAAAAACACTTGTCAAACAAATGTCTCGGTAAATTTATTACCTTGTTCAGGGCTCTGCGACGCGAAAATTACACTTACAAGGTTAAAATAGGAAGGAGTAGGAGACTCAAAATATTTTGATTATTTTGTGTATAATTTGTTTTTCTTTTTTTTTATTATATTTTTTTTAATAAAATGTCCTTTATATAACAATTCGCTCTTTACTCCTTCTATCATCCCTTCTTTTTTATTAACATACAACAATAAACATAATAGTTGTGACTAGTATAGTGTTTACATTGTGAATCTATATATTAATGTATGTACAATTGAATCATACCTTTAAATTAGGATTTCTTTGTCCTAGATAAAATATAGATGTTCACAGAACATGGTGAAATGGGAATGATACAACACAGCAAGACATATAGGGCACGAAAAAGCTTAAAATAACACGCATGTATAGGCAGCTAAAATACCTAATTGTTTAGTGGGATGCTTTATAGCTACGTCAGTTGCAGCTAACGTTATTTGGCTGTTTTGTCAGTTGTAATGCTATCATATAGTTATAAAACGACAAGGAAACAGTAATATCGATAAACCCTGGGCTAACCTAACGCTAACGGGATAGATCTACCTAAAAATATAGTTAATGTTAGAAAAAATCCTTGTTTTAATATACTCGAAATTGTGTTGACAGGCCACCATGCTCTTTCTTTACGACAAATCTAACCAATGCAAACCTGAAAAAAAATTTAAAATTGATGTTTGAACACATTGTCCGCCGTATCCAAAGTTGGGTATCTTACCACCGAGCTAGGAAGCCAATGCCGAACATTCAACAAAACTTGTTTATAATTCTATGCGGAAAGAAGCACTTTAATCAATATATGTTGTGATTGGTGGGCTGCGAAGTAGAATTAGGGAATAATCTAACGAACACAAGAGTCTAGCCGGGTCCCAGAGATACCGGTTTTCATCTTCGTTTGTTTTTGTTTTTTTTACTTGAAGTGTGATTTTATGGATTTGATGATTATTTATAACTTGAATGATGGTTTTATCCACGAACCTGGGCTAACGTAACGCTAAAGTGAGAGATCTAACTAGCAGTTTAAGTTTTGTTTAAAAAATCCTAGTTTTAATAAAGTCTAGTAACTGGAACAACAATTGTCAAAAACCTTCTAAAATGAGTCGGTAGTAAATCTGACTAGGACAACATTCATGTGTGGATGTAGTTCCGCGTCCACTTGTAACATTAAAAGAGTTTATTTATACAAAAATATTTTCAGCTCAATTTTAAGTAGTTTAGTTTGTTTTTCTCGTTGAAAGTGTTCTTGGATCGGTAAAATAGTCATTAAACCATTCGAGCGTGCTAAAAAAATAGCAAAGCTGTGGTTCTACTTGGTCTTATTCTCGCGGGAAGTGGATGCTTAGACGTTCTAAAGTGACTGATGCATGTGATTCGTGTTCTGTATTGATGCTTTACGTGCAGGTAATTAGACTGTCAGCGTAGAAAATGGTTTTCAGTGTAAAAAACTATATACCTATCTACCTAAAACACAATGCCAGCAGCTCTCACATGTCCGATATTGACATGTATTTCTTAAATTGAATACACTATTTCACCCCTTTAAGTGTCAAATTATTAATAGGCTGGTAACTTTACCAAGCAGATAACTGTCCAGGATACCATTGTTGAGACAATTGTAACTATGGTAAATATCTGTTTGGTAAAATTATGAGTCTATTTATAATTTGGCTCTAAGGGAGGTAGTTCAAAAATTCCAGAAATTAGTTTTTAGATATGTATTTTTTTTAAGTCATTGACCAAAACGTTTTTTCTAAATGTCAGTTAGATTATAAAAAACTAAAAACACGTTTCACCCCATTAAGAACGGAATGCCAAGAAATCCATAAATTAATTTCTAAAAAATTCTGTTGAAATAATCGTCTTAAAATTCTATAAATTCTATTTGGTTAAGTATATAGAGAAAGTTTAAACGCATCCCACGATTTTTCAGCTCTTTAAGGGTGGAACTTCAAAAAATCCGGAAGTAGGTTTGTAGATAAATAATTTTAAAACTCCTCATAAGAGAATTGTTTTAAAAACTTATTTAGGTGAATATTGTAAAAAAAATCAAAAACTCATTTCACCCTCTTAAAGGTAGTGCTTCTAGCTATTTTACACTCCCCTAGGGTCGAGTTTCCAAAAATCCTCTCTTTTCTGGCACCCCATCAGAAAAAGAGTTTATCTTTTCATCTTTACCGGTTTTGAAAACTGATAAACTAAAATAACATAAAAATCCATGCTGTTATTAGAAAATATGCTGTATTATTTTCCCCAAATATTTTAAAATAAGATATAAACAGCTGTTGGTTTTTAACTAAATGTTAAGACGTTATATGTTCTATAGTATAATGGACCTATTCTAAATTATTTAATTCTAATTAAAAACATTTAAATCATTAAGTATTATAGAATTTTACATTTTCATTCCCATTTAAATCAATAAGATAGAAAGAGACCAAGACGACAACCCCACACGACGCCGACGGCGGGTTGCATAAAAATGTATTTGCCTCATTTTCGTAAATCGACGGGGCAGTTCTATTATTGTTCTAAATAGTGTCGATTTATTTTTACAAAATTATTAAAATACTGTCCTGTAGCGATCGAATGTAAAGACCTACGGTCATCTGGGATTTCGAAGTCTCCACCACAGATTGAACTCAGGTGGACTTGACTAATTGAACTGATCTGGTTCTGGCTCTGAGAAATCCAGATCAATGAGAAACAAAGGAGAATGTAAGTCTCTATTTACTTGTCTTAGTTCAAGTGAACTGCAAAAATAGTTTGCAGAAAATCACGCGGTGGGCTGGCTGTATTGAACAAACTGGTTGCTCTTAATTTATTAGTATTCGTATTTTCAAAAGTTAAATTTAGGGATGAAACATCAATTGGATTACCCCTTGCTTAAGGAATTTCTATAGAACCTTTTTCAAGGTATATACGTGTATTCTGCAAAGCTTCTATATTTACAACTTCTATAAGTCGTATCAGGGATATTATAGTAATCAGGAAAATCTTTTGTTGACAAGCTTGAAGAGGTGAGTTGAGGAAGCCACGGTATGTTTTTGTGGATTTTTTATTTTAATCAAAGTCCAAATAAATCGGACAAAAAACTTGAAAGTAGCAACGGCAAAATAAGTCACACGGTAAGTCAAAGTCGGTTCTTTAACTAGAAATGCTACCGGGTGGATGTTCCGAACACTTAGCTTAGTTTTACAAAGTTTCAAAAATCTTAGTGATTTATTACTCTTAAAAATTTCAACAACTATAGTCTCTGACTTTGTGAAAGCTTTATTAAGTCCATTCAACGTGACCTAAGATACTTTAAGCAATTCGAAAGTTTATTTATAACGATCAATGAATGTCACTAAGTCTGGAACTGTCACTTTCTAGTGTTCAGCACTTTTCGCACTAACAGTTTGTACGTAGATCAAAGTTTAAGTTTATTTCAAAAGTTTGAATTGTTTTTCAAAAACACGACTGATTATTTCTGGATCAATAATCACTTGCGGGTGTCTATTTAGTTTATTCAAAGTTTATCAAAATTGCTAGTGAATCACTCATATTAAGTGACTAAGTAACTGTCCAAAAATTGTAAAATCCTTATGGACGCAAAAATCAACTTTTACAGAATCAAGTGTTTTACAAATATAAAATTGTTAACTAACTAGAACTTAACTAGAAAATGTACTAAATAATATCTTTTTTATTTTATTAAAAACATGTGTAAAAACTTTAAAAACGGCAAATTCAAAAATTTAAAATTCAAAAATCAACAATAGAAAGCTTAATCAAAAACTCAAAAAAAGATATTTTGTTCAAGCTTGTCGTAGCTCTACTTTATCCACCCGGGTCATGCCGTTTGAGGATTGACTACGCGAAAATTCAAATATTCAAAAAGATTAAAATATATATAGTAAAAATAGTTAAAAATAACACAGTTATAAATAAATAATAAATAATAATAAATATCAAAAATATGCAAATTCCAAAATCAAAATAGTACGGTTTCTAATTGCCCCTATAACAAACAACACTCCTCACTCAGGAGAGGTAGCTCACGAGCCGGTAAGTTTCAGGGATAGTTAAGTTTAATTTTAGAAAGTTCGGATTCACCAAGCGTAACTAAAACTAAGCCATAAAACTATTTTACAAAGCAAGTTTTATTTTTTCAATAATCAAAAATATTTAAATATTTAAAAAGTTAGAGTTATCACTCAAAAAGAGAAAATCCAAATTGTCAAAATCAGTAAAATTTCAAAAATATGGTACGCCCATTTAAGGGTAGACCACACATTTTTGGCAAAATCAAAAAATCAAATATAAGAGCTAAGGTTTGCAAGTTTGCAAGTGCAAAATTCAAAGTCAAAAAGCAAAAATCAAACACGTGATACTTGCGCCAAAAGAATTAAAGAACGACACACCAATATAACACTAGTTGAACACTAAGTGGGTGATTTGACTATTATCTAGTATCTGGAGAAGGTGAACTAAAGGTTGAAGAACGCTTACTGAGAAATAGAGAGACCACTGGCTCACCTAATTCCTTTCTTGCGAAATTAGACAACCAAAATTATGTTTCTTCTAAATACTCCGAACCTGATTTACTCTCCTAGGACGATCTTCACAACTTGGAACCAGAGTGCAATGGAACCTTTTTTAGAGAGACCTGGCGCATGGACTGTGCAATGTTCCTCTAGGTGTTTTCGGCTGTATCACTAAGAAGGACTTTATTAAACGCACAATTATACTTCAAGCGGTAGTTAGGGAGGTTACTTACTTGTCCTTGAAATTTATACTGTTGGTTTGTCATGCTTTAGACGTAAATTGAATTTTGCTACACTTTGTCTAAGAAATTATAAGTGTTCTTAGAACAGTGTTTTAATGATTTTTTCCAACCTACAGACAGAGAGAGAGTCGGATGGGCCACCCATCGGCGGCGAATTTTGCAAGCCAACTGGATGGATGGATGGAAACCCAGACGGTTTATTACAACACCCTGTTAATCTGTAAATATGAACAATAATAATGTATATGCACAAACTGTGACAATAATGGCTGAGTGGGCACGGTCACGAACTTTGAGACGTAGGCAGCAACGCCGCCTCAGATGAGGCGCTTTAAAGGGCATATGACGCCCCCTCTAAGGTATTCTTGGCGAGAATGTATATTTTACATCTGAACCGGAAGCACGAAAAAATTTTGCTGTCCCCTGAGGAAGCGGCTCGGCGTTCCCCAAAAATCAATATCCACGAGAACATTTTATTAGACTCCTAAATAGCCCGCAGAATAAAAATTGATTGAAGTAGACTTAGTTAGGGTTGAGACTTTTTCACCCCCTACAGAATTTCCCCTTGAGTATAAGGCGAGCATGGCACCCAACATGGGGCCCTCGGGTATTTAACGCGGGCTCTCGCCACTGAAATTCGTTCCTTCTGAGTTCTCTTCATTTAAATTGAGTCCTAGCTCAGTCCTTGGTGCGAGAATATGATTTTCGAGCCCGTAGTCATTCCTTAGGTACTGGGTTGAGTTTCCAGCGATTCTGCCGGCATCATACGTGCCCTGGTTGTCCCATATGCGACGTTTCGCTGAGTCACGATTATTTGTCCTGCTTCAAGTAAGTATCGGGTTTGATATTTACCATCCATTCGTCATTGACTTTATAGGGCGCCAAATATACTTCTTGCTGTTATAACGCCGCTACCATCCTCTAGGTGCTTGCGCGAATTTCCCCACCAGGGATGCCATGTTCTCTGTGATGTTTTATTTTCGAAAAATTATTAACATCTTGTCCTGTAGCTGATTTTGAAAAATTACTAAGTACGGACCTGCGGTCCAATTCAAAGTCAGAGTTCCCATCGCAAATGGAGTTAATTTCCTTTTCCCTATTCTGATTCTGTTTAGGAGGGGAAAAGTCGAGATTTATTAATGAAACAGAAGACCGAAGGTCTTTTAATGGTTTTCTTAGTTCTAAAGAACCGTCATTAAATATTGTATGCAGAGTATCGCGCGGGCGGCTTGCATTATCGAGCAACATTTTTTTCTGAACTATTTTCTGATATAGAACCTTTTTCAAAAGGTACATTTCTGAATGTAGTTTTTTGTTTATTACTTATTAAGGAATCGAACATTGGATGTTGTCGGCCTCGGGGCACCTCCATGTAGGTCGCTCCAGAAACAATATTATATTTGTAATTTCTATAGGATTTGTCTCGGTTGTCGTAGTGTCGGGGGGCAGTTATTGACAAGCTTGACAAGCTTGTCAGGCAACCACCACTCTCCCGAGGAACTTTGGATTGTTTGTTCCCCTCGCCAGATGAAAGAGTGGGCTTATGCTCAGAGAGGGGGACAGTGTTGGTGGGCATTGAGAAATCTGTCATGTAGCCATTGTAGACAGATGAAAAAAGTTTATTTTAAAATCAATTCGGATTTACCGAACAAACAAATTTAGGAGCAACGGGCGGTCACTCTGGGGACAGTCAATCTTAAAACTAAGAAACGCTACCGGGTGGATACCTATTCCTTAGCCTAAGATACAATACAAAAATCTTAAGGATTTTTTTACTTATAAAGACCTGATCAAATAAGGCTCTTGCCGTGTGCAGGCTTTGCTAAGTCCATACACCACTAAAAATGTCACCTTTCGTTTTTAAGTCGAAACTTCTTAAGAAAGCACTTATGCACTGTCACTCGTAGTGTTCAGTTAGCACTTTATGTCCTTTAAAGTTTTGAGTTTTTACAAACTTCGCTCAACAGTCTTTTTTTCCACTAAAACAGGTAAATTTACAAGATATACCTGTGTACTGTCTTGCTCACTAATTAGGTTTATGCTCAAAGTCAACCAAGATTAACAAATCGCTCGTATTTGGTTGATATAAAAACACTGTGACTGCAATTAATTTAGTCTTGGTACATAAACAACTTTAGAATTAAAATACAATAATTAACTTAGCCTAATTCGAACTAACTAAATGAATATCTTTTTATTAATTAGAAAAATAGGTAAATATTAATTAACTAGGTAAGTAATTAAAAATATGAAAAAGGTAAGTATTAGTTAAAATATTAAAAATCAGAAAAAAGTGATTAAATAATTAAAAATCCAAAGTCAACTAAAAAAGATATTCTCAATTAAAGCTTGTCAAACCCTATCTAATTATCCACCCGGGTCACGCCGCTTGGGATATTAGACGCGAAAATAGTTAAAAATGTTTAAATAATAAGTTAAAAAAATTAGCAAAAATATTAACAGTTTATGATAATTATAAATAGCATAGAACGAAAGCTTTCACGGCCTTGGTCAATTAAGAAATCATGGTTCACGGGATGAGACCGTGTCAAAATGGAATCAGTAATAATATCAAAATATAAAGCACGATTTTTGCTAAGTGTTCCGTAAAATAAACAGTCCTCCTCACTCAGGAGAGCCTGAGAACTTGGAGAACTGACTTGCTAAGTTCTCTGGAGGGATCGTTAATTTTAATGAGAACGGATCCACCAAGCGTACTTAAAACTAATCCCTATTCTAACTTTACAAAGATCAAGTAAATTAGCACAAATATTTGTTTAAACAAAGTTTTACAAATAACGCAAGTTTAGAGAAAATCCAATAAATATTAATTTGTCAAAATAAGTAAAAAATGTAATTCAATCAAGGGTAGATCACAAAAATACAAGTCAAAATAGATAAAAATGTCACAAGGGAAATGTTATATACATGCAGTCAAAATTCGGTAAATATTAATCACAAATTTTTAATAACAGTTTTTCGAAGTTATAGTGAGCAAATCAACTTCAAAAATTTCCAAAAAAGCAAAAGTTTGAGCAAAAGGTTACGTTTCAAAATAGCAATAAAAGTTAATAATTTACGCCTGAAGTACAACAATTACAAAGCACTTAAAAATACTTGTTGAAATTACTTTAGCTTACTTAGAATGGAAACGTGATACTCAGCTTCCTCGTGCAATGTAGACAGCCAGTTCTTCTTGTTCTTCCAGATGCCTCCTACTAGGGCATAAATCAAGAGAACCTGATTTAATCCCCGAGGACGATTTTCACAATCTAAGCCCTACTTGGAACCTAAGTGCAATGGAACCTTTCAGTACAAAGACCCGGCGAATTCCAACGGTAGGAACGATAGTGCAATGTTCCACTAGTTGTCTTCGGCTGTATCACTCAGAAGGACTTAAGAAACGCACAATTATACTTGCAACCGGTGCTTAGGAGGGCTTTTATTACATGTGTCACTAACGAGTTGAATTCACGATTTGCTTGAATGGTAAAGAGTCAGATTTCGGTCTATATTTATATGATTTTTGTGCCGAGGTCACGGTTACACTTTTTTCTTCCGTGAACGAAACTGCCGACAATTTTTCTCAGTTTGTTGCTAATTATTTTAGTGATAATATCTTCCGGGATACTTTAAAGTCCTGTGGGAGCGTTGTTTTCGATTATTTTTTTCATATGGTATTTTCACAATGGAAACCGTATTCTAAAAATTTTAGTAGTTGAGAAGTTAGAAGAAGAAAGAAGAAAAATAACATTTTTTTGCAGCTGTCAAAATATTTTTTTTTATAAAGTACACCTCTGAAAGTTACATGGAACTGTGAAAACCGTACTGAAAATTTCTAAGTAGTTTGGAAGTTACGAAAAAAAAAACAGTCTGGTGCCGTGTTGCAGGGGAGAAATAGTTTTCAGAGTTAGTCTCCCGTGTCCCAGATGCCGCATTGGCGTTGAGATGAAAGGAATTTTTCCCTCATGACATACCGAGAGTATGAACGCTACAAAAGTATTTACAAAAAACATATAACATATAACATATAACATATAATCATGAGAGGCGTACGAGAGAGCACTAAAATTAATATTTACAAAAAAAACTAGAGAATTTAAATGCCGTGTTATGAAATGTTAGATTTTAAATATTTCCTCTCCGGACTCCTGGATGTGGGAAAATCACGTTGAGGAAAAGTTATATGAAACTGTGAAAATCGTATTTAAAAATGTTAAGAGTTCAAAAGTTAAAGGGTAAAAACATTTTTAGACAGGTGTCAAAATATTTTGTAAACTGTAAAAATGCTTAGAAACTTTTTGAATGGTTCAAACGTTACAGGAAAAAGTCAATTGGATTTTCAAAGATGTTATTTTCTTTCTCAATTGCGTTACTAAAATTACTTTAAATAGTGAAACCCTTCTAAAAATTATACTAGAACCAATTCTTGCAGATCAGATTGTAAATCCTTCAAAAGTTCCAGTAAGGAGAAAAAATAGAAAAAGTCAAAGTTGCCAAAAAAAGATATCGCCTATTTATTATTCGAAACTCCTAAATCACTTCCTTCACTAGGAAAGAAATTTACAGGTTTCAATCCATAATTATGAAGAATTAAATGTCCTGTCTATACCTACTACAACAACATATATTATGTTATAATAATATATTCTTTATGACTTTTCCGAACAGTACAAATCAAATTCGTATTAAATACTAATATATTCCGTATATCTGACATATTACAAAAGCCTTAATTAACCCTGAAGATTATCTAACTGTTTGCATTAGCATAAAATATATACTGAAAAATCGGTAAATTTCCCTTACCCGGAACTTCCCTCGTTATGAATGGTTCCTTTTATTAGGAATAGGGAGGTGTAACCCAATTTAGTTCAGACCATAGTCATTATACTATATTTAGTATAACATATATATATATATATATATATATATATATATATATATATATATATACACTGTATTTTAAAACATTTTCCTTTCTTTTCCTTCTAATATATAATAATTTTTTTAACGTTTCACTAGTGATTTTTTCACGATTACAAATATTTTATAGCCGCTACTTTGTTCCGTCATCTTGAATTAGTACCATAGTTTCACCAGCTCATCTGTATACCACAATTATTTTTGACACATAATTTGAAATCAGTGTATTAAGAAGTTTTTCCCCCTGATTTTTTTTAATATTCTTTTAAACCCCCACGTTGTTACCCAATCTTCAATTCGTACCAAAATTTATGCATAATAATTGATTTTTGTGCAAAATCTGAGATAAATTGGATAAATAGTTTTTTAGTAATATTTTTTTTAACATTTTATTGGGTCGCCATTTGAATTACTTCTAAAATGTTACCGGGTCATCCCATATGACTCTTAATTTGTACCCAAAATTTGAGGTCAATCGCATAAGTAGTTTTTAAGCTATGCCGTGAACTTACAGAGAAACCGACAGACAGACCGACGTAATTGATAAAAAATATTTTTTGACATCTAAAATCTCTAAAACGTGATTATATTTAAAACCTGAGAGGGGATATTTTCACGATTATAAATATTTCATTTGGCCGCCATCTTGAATTAGTACCACAGTTTTACCAGTTCATATGTATACCACAATAATTTAGGACACATTTTGAAATCAGGCCGTTAGTAGCTTTTTAGGATGAATTTTTAAATATTTTGCATTTATAATGATATTTTTTTACCACTTGGTATATTGCTTATTTTTATTAAAAATATTTATAGCTTGGCTTCTTTACTAAAAATTATAATTTTTTGAATTTTTTGATACGAGCTATCATTCCCCAATTTTATTCGAGTTAATGCGCCAAAACCCTTTATAGGCCAAGCAATAGAGCAGAAATTTATTGATTTTGTGACAAAAATACTACCTGAAAACCAACTGTGTTACCACTTAAAACACATTCTGCTGGTTCATGCTGATGTTTTTTCTACTCGTAACTATTTTATATTAATTTGTTATAAAAAATGTAGAGCAAAAAATGGCTTTTTTCCGTTCTTTGCTTATTTGATTATTAAGCAATCGCAATGCTATAAGAGGTCACGTCGCGTCGATAGGATGAATAGTTTTCAAAAATTTATAAGTCGGCCATTTTTTAAGTTGTAGCGTAGATCTAACGGGAAATGGTAGTCAATAACATAAACTGCAACATGCAAGCACAAGGGAGGCGTAGTCGGATAATTAGTTCTTAAGTTATTGCAATTTGAATTTTTTAGTGAGCTAACTTCCTGCGGGTCTCGATTAGACACGGATTGGCCCATTTCAATTTTACAAGAAAAATTCGAAAACTCACTTATCGTACTTCCACACATATATTCTCATTTTGCTTTAAAATTTTTCAAAACTAGTAAAAAATGCTTACAAACATATCTTCACTCGTATCCAATCACTTGTCAAATCATAGATAGTCATGGCTTGCTTAAATTTCATTATGAATATTAGAAATACTTCCATAATATCCTTATAGGCCAATAAATCGAGATTTTTTCATGACAAAAACACCACCTGGAGACTAACTGTTCCATCTGACAAACAAAAGTGAATGTACCTGTCATATTTCAATAATTTGGTTGTCTAGTTGTCGGTTCATAAAAAATTATTTACTCATACTGTTAAATTATGGTTGTTTATACTAATAATGAATATGAGAACATGCACTTAGTCCTTGGAGAATACAAGGGAAATTCAGAAATGGCTGTCGAAAAATTTCCACGACGACAGATCCCAAACAGGAGAACTTTTATTTCGGTTGATCATCGTCTAGGGAGTCATGCACATTTAAATCTGCTGCAGATAGACGTGGGCGACAAGTTTCTACCAGAAACCTTAGAAACAAAGCAAACATTTTAAACTTGTTTGAAATCAATCCTGAGACAAGTACCAGAAGAATTTCTCTACAAATTGGAATTTCTTAGAGTTCAATGTGGCATACATTGATTGATATGGGTTTGAATCTTTTCCATAAGCAAAAGGTACAAGAATTACTGCCCATGGATTTTCAGCCTAGGGTTGATTTTTGTGAGTGGTACCTTAAGAACTATCAAGAAAATAATAATTTTCCTGTATTAATTTTATTTACTGACGAAGTTTGTTTTACTTTATTATTGTTCTCATTCTATGTATTTAGTTATCTCTAGTTAATAAGAATAGGCAATATACCGTGTGGTAAAAAATATGACCATACATACAGAACATATAACCCTGTTCTACACTTCTGAGGTGACCAATATGGTTGTCGGTTAAGCTTAGAGAAAAACTATATATAACTTTTTTTCATGTTTCGTCAAGATTTACGTGCCTGTAAATTTTCGGTACTTATTTCTGAAATATATATATATATATATATATATATATATATATATATATATATATATATTGTGCATTAATAGTTTCCCGAACAACGAACAACAAAAAATATGAACCGGGAAAGCAACGAGTAGTCTTACCATATGTAAAAGGCACAACAGACAGAATCGGAAGAATTCTGAGGAAACACAACATACAAACAATACACAAGCCACAAACAACTATAGGTAAACTACTCGGAAACCCAAAAGATAAAATCAAACTGGAAAACCACGGAGTGTACAGTATTCCGTGCCAGGACTGTGAAAAGTTGTACGTAGGGCAAACTAACAGGCGAATATCAGCAAGAGTGGAAGAGCATAAACTCAGCATCAGAAATAAACAAACAACCTCAGCTTTATTCCTACATCATCAGGAAACCGGCCATAAAATAAATTTCGATGGGTGTAGGGAGATTGCCAATATAGAACATTATAAGACCAGAATAATCCGAGAAGCCATAGAAATTGAAAAGCAAGGCGATTTAAATAAAAGGGACGAATCATTAAAACTACCAACAGTATGGAAGACAATAATAGACAAATCTAAAATCGCAAAAACTCAAGCGCAATTAGCGCAACAACAACAGCACCATCGGCCCCGAGTGGGGGTATAAAAGGAAGCGTCGCAGTCACCAACACTTCAGTCTCTATTCGGACGCGAGAAAGAAAGCTTCGAAAATGCCAAATGTGATTTTGGCGAAACGTCAGCAAAACTGTTCTTTTCAGAACGACAGTAGTGAACGGATGTACACCCGGAATGAAAACACATTGTATTTTTCCATCCGTGAAGGAGTAAAAATCAACATATATATATATATATATATATATATATATATATATATATATATATTGCATATATTGCATGGGTATTCGAAGCCCATTGCGACCTTTGGAAGCCCACCTTCGGGCTTCCTAAATACAAACGTGTATAAAGCTTTCCTACGTTCACACCAAAGTTAAAGAAAACTGTACCTAATTTTTTGCTTGGGCTTCATATTTACATGTTACTCTCTGAAAACAAACGCGTCAGGGTTTACGGTATCGTACTGTAGTTGGCGCTCTAGTCATTGTGTGTAAATGATATACAACTCTGAATAGGTTCTACGGGTTTGAAAAGCCCCACTAAATACGACGAGTTTGGCTGTACCGGCGACATGGCAGCGTCGCAGAAAATTTGGATTATAATTTTAATAAGAAGATTAGATATTTGTGTATTATGGTTATGAATTCGAAGTGTGAATTCGTGGCCTGGGCTTCAAAAAAAAAAAAACTCGCGAAAGTGAATTTAGTGAATATTAGTGACATAGAGGAGATAACAAATTGTGGCTGGAATATTTTTATATTAATGAAACGTTCAAAGCGGATTTTAGAACTTGCTTTAGGCACTTGTATGAACGTTAAAAAATGTACAGCGAAATTGGTTTGGTTAATTGTTAAGCGGTAGGGACAATAATATTAGCATATCTTGCGTTAAAGATAAAATAAATCCTACAAGATCCTCATTTTGATCTTTGACACATTCTTATTAGGCTAATATCATTATCTTTTTAATAATTAAATGAACATTCAACTATTTTCTACAGATTAATATTTAGAAAATTTGTTGGGAAATACATATAAAACACAATATTAGAAAATGTATTTAATTAGAAAAATATTAAAAAGTGTATCGCACGGCAGTATGTTAAAAGCATACACCCCATAAATTTCATAAAATATAAAACAATGCAAATCAATCTAAAACCAGAACATAACTCAACAGAAATGCATGGAAATAAAAATGACCTTAAAACGTTAAGTATAACTTTAAAAAAATAATCCTAGTTTTTTTTTAGTGTCAATCCTGTGCTAGGCAATTTGAAAGGTCTGCACAAAATATCGTAATTGACAGCTAAGTAAAATGTTTTCGTATTTAGTATAATAATTTAGTGAAAAATAGCATATATGAAAAAACTTTGCCGGCCTTTAAAACTGCCACCACAAAAATTGTATTTTTTGTAATTTTATTGTTAAAATCCATTTGTTTGTACGTTTTGATAACCCTGTATATCTGACCTAAAGTTTATTACTGTCTAAACTATTTTTTTCTATAAGCACCAACTTTAATCAGAAATAAAAATTTCTTAATATATACCTACTTAATAAAGTTTTCCATATGTTGCATACTTTTTTGGACACACTTGGCATATGGTTGTTAAGCATTAGTCCCGCCTATGCACTAGCAAGAGTATATTCTAAGCATTAACAGGACAGATATATATATATATATATATATATATATATATATATATATAATAAAAAGATCATCTGTTTTTAAGCAGATTTAGCAATGAAACATGAGGTCAGCTTTCGAGCTAATATCAAATTTAGTGCCCAAATTTTGTATTTACTTTGATACAGGGTGTTTTTTTTGGTTGGTGACAAAAATGCAGGACATAATTTTTGGCTCACTTTAGGGCTAGAAGTTCAT
This sequence comes from Kuschelorhynchus macadamiae, assembly GCA_030620095.1. Lineage (NCBI taxonomy): Eukaryota > Metazoa > Arthropoda > Insecta > Coleoptera > Curculionidae > Kuschelorhynchus > Kuschelorhynchus macadamiae. The sequence goes on from JAUTXW010001949.1 coordinate 206,939, forward strand.
ATTAACATGTGACTGCAAGGCATTCGTTTTTGAGATAGGGAGTGTTAATATTTTAATTTTTTTAGTTTTTATTATGGTACATTTGATGTACTGTATGCTGTGAATAATGCCTACAGAGTGGCTATGAAACATTTCAGAACACTTTATAGGGCATTACTTTTTCCCAGGTTGCGACTTCTTTTACCTCACAGGGAATGTTTACTACAGTGCCACTAACCATTTTTACTATAAATGAAAATTCCTTATTCTGTTCTGTAACTTCTTGGTCTTTTACATTAATTTAATTTTTTGAACTGTTTAGAACTTATTAATGGAAATGTATATTTATGGTTGGTCATGGCACACATGGCTCGTGGAAAATGGGAAAAAATGGTCAAATTGTAATTTTGTAAATAAGAAACAAATTTCAATTTGACAAGATCTAAACCCAAGAACCAGGATTTCTTAGTTGATTCCAGCCGTGAGGGCTTTCGTACTAAATGGATGCTTCGTTTGATTCTTGTGAAGTGCCTGATTTTTTGAAAACATTAGAAAATATTTGTTAAGGGATGCGTGATGTATCCTTGTAGACAAGTCTAAATCATTCATTCATAACTAAGATGGAAGATCTCATTTCACAATATTTAAGTTTTATCTAGTAAATATTACAACCTTTTAGATCTATTTTACATTATAAAAGAGATAAAACATGTCTTACCTGAATCAGTATTAAACTATGAACACGTATTGTCAACATATTTAATGCATTTTTTAAATTTTAAAACAAAATCTTCATTAGAATGACGTCATAAATACCCGACTGATGGGGAACTTTAAATCTTTTTGAACAATTGGTTCCAATTACCCCCCTATTCCGATTGTTATAAATAGTACTTGAAAGCAGTTAGTTTTAATGTGTTAGTAACTATATAGACATAAATAATGCTGCAGTATTAAAACTTTACATTTTTTATAGCCTTCCGGTGAGTGGTAAGGTGTCATAAAAAAAATAATAAACATTTTCTTGTATTATATAATCATATTGTTAAAAATAGTACTTGACAGCAGTTAGTACTTTAAATATGTAAATAACTACACATTTTTTTAGTAAAGTTTTATATCCAAAGAATTAGTTTTATTTTCTTTTGTTAGATAGTAATGAGTACGACCCTTAAATGTGCAATAATTTTTTAACAGATAAACTATAATTTCTTAAACATTTATTTTCAGACCAAGGGTTTTTACATTTGGAGGTAACCACAATCTATAAAACTTTATATTTTTTCATTAATTGGTGATTAATTCAAACGCCACATACGATCAAATATAAATAAAACAAATGGTAAAGTACCACAACAAAACCAAAAACATTTTCTTGCATTAATAATTTGATTGATAATCACAATACAATACTTTGAAATATCATACTTGAAATTGTAGTAAATATAATAAAACCATTTTTTCTATTAACGCATAGAAAATATTAGTCTATTACAAAAACGACTTCTTCAGTTTTTCGAATTACCCAATTCAAAGTTAAAAATGTTTACTTAATATAATTCTCTATTAATAAAAAATAAGTATGATAACTGTTAAGAATAAATAAAAATGCTTGTATTGCTTCAGCATATTGGCAACGCAGCTGGGCTTCGTATAATTCAACAAGTATATACATTTTTACACAGCGGGCTTCTTATTTTCTAAAAACGTATGGGATTCATAAAACCTGGAAAATATAACGATTTCTGTATATCAAGAAAAAGTTACCCCTCGGCCTTTGCTTGCAATAATTGTAAGATTTAAATTGTTTTTCAATAAAATACACTTTGTTTAAACCAATATTTAGGCCGCGATTATATATATATATATATATATATATATATATATATATATATATATATATATATATATATATATATATATATATATATATATATATATATATATATATATATATATATATATATATATATATATATATATATATATATATATATATATATATATAACAAGGATCATTTTCTTGTTATGACGTTGGTGTAAGTGGAGTGAAAACATACTATCATTTAATACTCCCAACGAAAGCCAGGAGTCACAATGTAATTCAATGCCGGTCGTGGTATTAGCCAGCGGAGTAGTTGTTTTTGTGATTCAATTTTGTGCCTTTGCCCTACACGGGGCTGGCTAGTCTATGGCGGCCTGATGAGCTCTAATAAGAGCGAAATCGCGATCGTCGTTTGACTAAAATGGATCATTGTGTCTGCTGTAATGCAGAACATGTTCCAAACAAGGATCATTTTCTTGTTATGACGTTGGTGTAAGTGGAATGAAAACATACTATCATATATATATGGTCATTATATATATATATATATATATATATATATATATATATATATATATATATATATATATATATATAGTGTAAAAGCAATTCAGAATTACTAATATTTTGTACTTATTTAATTTACTATTAAGTGCCCCATAAGCCTTGCTACCAGGGACGTAGAGAGAAAATTAATTTTAGGGGGACCAGTTGGGGGCACAAATAATTCTAGAGGGGCCTATATACAGGGTCTGTCATTAGTGTGTCAAAGTGTCAAGTTATATTTACAATTTATGTATTTGTGTTGCATTGACCCATCGAAAAATGATTTTTTTTTTCGATCAATATTTCGTTTTTTCATTGTTTTTGTTTTTTTTTTTCGATTTGTCTATAAAATTGTAACAATTTTTCCTGCGCCAAGAAAGCATACTTTTGTTTGTTTGTTTGTTTAAAAGTAGCATACTTTCCTAGTAAAGATTTTTTTTACATTAATGATGAATCCTGTAACAAATAATGTGTCAATAAAAAAAAATAAAACGAATTTTCTACATTTATTTTAGGTTTTTGAATTAAATAACACATTTTATTCAAAAGTAACTTAATTAAACACATCTGAAGAAACATGTTTTTTCACTTTTATTTAATGTACAGTTGTGGAAGTATTACTAAAACTAATAAAAAATAAACATGAATAATATAAACCATTAACTAAAAAATACAAATAGATAAAAAAGCCAAGTTTGTCATTTCCGATTCTATTTCTCAAAAAGGATTTTATTATTCTTAAACAAGAGAAAGTTCTCTCAGATTAAGCACTAGAGAGTAAGAGAGTTTGAGTATTTTATTTCTTTAAAAATATGGTGCGTGTATGAGCGTAGCGTATAACATATTTAGACAGACTTATGGAGGGGTCAGTGGGGGGCACAGGATAAAAAGTAGGGGCCGCGGCCCCCCAGGCCCTTCTTTATCTACGTCCCTGCTTGCTGCCCTATCAACAAGTATAAATACCAATCACGGAAGATCAAAACAGCCCTCTCTTCTGTTCACCGAAGTTATTTACTTTTTCCGCACAAGCAGATGTAAAAACTTTAGATTCATTTTCTACAACTTTACAAGTTAGTGTTTTTGTGACGTACAAACATACTAAAATATCTTACCTAAAGAAAATTTGCACATATTTTTTTACGTTTTTCTTATAAATCTAAACATTCCAAAGCATCCAGTCATCTTAAATAAATTAAATATTGCCGTTGTCAGAGATAAATAAATATATATTTAATTTAATTTGATTTAATTCTTGGGTTTCAAAAACGATTCCTTAGGTACTTTTGAAATTGGCAACACATAATTGGCCATAATATAAAATATGGATGTTTTAACCAACAAAACCAATTTAGATTAATCTAATAATGTATTATTAAAATTAGTGCAGAAATATTTTCATTATCATTTATCATCCACTTCAACAGATATTTGCGTAATAAAATTCCTATGTACTTCAAAGTTTTAAATGATTTTTCCGCCAGTCTTTAATTACTTAATTTTTCATTCCATTAATTAGGCCATTGAATATGTATAGTACGACTTTTACGTAGGTTGGTTAAAATAAAAAGTGTTTCATCTGCATCCGGAACAAGCAGAAGTAAAATAAGGAGATTTCTTACTTATCCTACCTAAAAAATTACTAAATTTGTCAGCTGCCAGTCACAACTTTTAAGTAGTTGCCACCCGTTTATATTTCAGATAGGCATTTCAGTTGCATTAAATATGTATCTATTGTTATTGGTGCAAATTATCTATTTCAGTCTCGTTCGCTGCAGAATACATTTATCGCCCTTCTCGAACGTCTCTACGCAACTTCTGTTCGATTCACAACCATTCTATTCCAAATAAATCGATATTTATATAAATTGATTCCCGATGGGTAATAGGCTTAATGAGGCCTCGGACGCGGGCTGACATCTCATAGAGGGCTCGGACATATAATGTGTGTAGAGCCTCAACTTTTTTATAAAACCTATAAAATATAAAATAGTTTTATGGTTTTTTTATTCAATTCAAGTTTTACTTGTACAGGGTGTGTCTCGACGATGGGCACTTATCGCTGTATCGATCCATACACAACAAAGTTATTTCATATTCGCCGAACCATTTTTGATTGGGTCTCGACTTATTTGGATATCTTTCAGGAAATGTACGACGTATTCGGTCAATAATACGGTTACATTCTTCCCTGGTATGTAACTCAAGTTTCCTGCCATTTCTATACCAAGGCAATAAGTAATGGCGGCTTCCGCTATGTTTCACAAACAAATGTTTGCTTCTCATGGCAACTGTGATTTAAATATTAATTTCCCGCGTTCTTAAACTAGGACTTTAAAAATACCTAAAAGCGCAATAACACTGCATTTATAGATAGGAAATATTATATGAAATTAGCTTTCAATTTTCAGAGGAATCGAACAAAAAATAATATACAGGCTGTTGAGAATTTTACAGAGCCTCCCAAAATGCAATAAAAAATAGGGTTTCCATTTGAAATAACAAACTTTATATGCACTTACGGTATAATCGTAGTTGCCATTATTTTAGAAAAAAAAGAGCATGCCAAGAAACCCCCGATATCAAATTTTAATTCCGGATACTTTTACGCATACGAGTAACGGCCAATCATCCTGTAATTTTTTTTTCGGTTCGTTCAAAAAAAAAATCAGAAATATACAATAAACTTCCCGGGTCTTCAGAAATTTCGAAAAAATATTGCAGGATAACTGGTAAAAATTACAAGAAAAAGAAAGCTAATAAAAAAATACCATGCTATTCTGAAAATTACATTACTAAGTAAAAATACCAGAACCTAAAACCCATATTTAAAAACATTATGTACTTTGTGTACCTTGTACAAAAAAAAACTGAAGTATAGGAGGGGGGTCTCACACTTCTTATAGAAAATGACTTTGCGTAGGTTTTATATATTTTTTGTAATAGTGAGTACTAGATGCCGCGATCAAAAGATCTTGTGGACACAATTTTAGAGTCTAACGATACAACTTGACCCTACTGTCAGCTTTTAAAATTTTTTGGTAAAGATTAGCGAAAATCTTTCGCCAACTCATAGTAATTTTTAATGCAGTCGTCAATTTATGATCAAAGAGAAATTTTATTAATTTTGCTAATATTTTGGTAAACTTGAGTTTTTGAATAAAAAAACTGAGAAATTTCCAATTTTAGATATTTCATTGTTAAAAAATGTAGTTTGTGGAAAAATATATACTTGTAAAATGAATATAGGCATGAATATAGACAAATAATAAAATTACAAATTTGGGAGAGTGATTTTCATAAGGATTGTTCCGCTTTATGGTGGAAATAAAAGAATGGAACTCGTCCTTACCTAGCCAAAAATAGTATATTATGCAAATGTTTGAAGCATTTTAGGTTTTTAATTTTCATTGCATAAGTAGACGCAGAATATTCTGCTGATGCCATCAGTACTTATTTCGAGGGAAACCTGTTGGGCTTGGTAAAGTTGGTGAGACATATGAGGTTTGATCATCGAGTTTCCATACACTTGAGGTTTTTCTCAGATTTTACGAAGCCCTTACATTCTGCTGGTATGTGAAGCCAGAAAATCTTACTGCCGCGCTTGCTATAATCAATAAAGAAGTTGGGTCTTTGCAAGAAATAGATGTATATACAAGGTCATGGGACCCGCAAGACATATTGAAAGACTTTTTTTAAGAATATTTAAATTTAGCGGAAATTTTACTATCTTAAACAATAATTTAACGTTTTATAATTTCTTTTCCATATAAAATAATTAATAACTGTTTATTAAATCATGTTCTTAATATTATTTCCTTTTTTCTCTTCTTTTTTACTTGTAAATTGATATATTTTTTGATGATCAAAAATTTATGTTTCTCTAATAAAATAAATACTAGCTAAGCCAGAAAGTGTCAATAATCGATTTAGAAGACTTTATAAAGCAGTTATTTATTTTGATCAAATATTTCCAGAGTTAAAAAAAAATGGGAGAAATATACATATGCTTAACAAGCAGCCAGCGAAAGTTTATGGCCTTAATTCACCTTATCGTTTTTTAACAACATAGGAAAAATTTTCAAAGCGGAATGTAACAACGAAAGTTTTAGACATATGACACGCTGCCAGGACCAATAAAATTTATTTTAACGGATGTTGTCGATTTATCTCAAGTTTCAAGGGTTTATATAAAATATATTATTTATATTATTAAACATTTTTTATAATAGAGTCTAGTTTTAGGGATTTCAAATTTTGTAGTGCCATATTTCCGTGTAAATAAAATATTTTGCAAACAAATTTGAAGATTTTCTATTTACTCCAAAAGTAAAACTGTGGTATTGCCCCAAAGCAAATAACATAATATATAGTACCAAATATGAGTCTATCCTACAATTAATCAAATGGGTAAATAATGGCATTTTAGTAACAAAAAATTCTTTACATTTTTTTTTTTTTTTATAAATTTTGTATTAATGATCTATTGAAAGAAATCGATTTAGATAGAAACAATTACTTATTTATTATATTTATTTTATACAGTTTGAAGCGCGTGAAATACAACTTAATTTCACAATCAACCAATATTTTTATAATTGGTCCTTTCTCTCTAGATTAGATATATTTAGAATTTCTTCTGACAAATTCGTTTTAAGGGAATCTGGTTATTTCCTTGTGTTTAAATATTTGTATTTTGAGTGTAATAGGGGAAATACTTAAACTTAAATATTTTAATATAAGGATGTTTAGACAGACTTATTAGATATCTTAAATAAAGGGGTACAGAAAGTTTCACGAAAAAATATTTCCTCAGAAATTGCTAACTAGAGTATAGAACTCATAAAAATTATGACCGGTCTTACTATAAATATAGGGGGTTCATATTTTGAATGAAGACTTCAAACTTTATTTTACTTTAGAAGATAAAGTGGAAAATGTTGAATACAAAAGTAGTACCCTCGGATTCACTTTAACCCCCGTATTCATGTTAAGGTAAAAGGTTAAGAGTTAGATCAGCCATGGTAACTAAAACTGTTAGTTTGCCAGTTTTATTTTGTTTATGTCACTATTATTTTGAAATCTAGACATTTAGACAAATTGTATCTTCAGTTGTTGCTTTTGTCATTTTAAACCGATAACTGTTTAGTTAGATCTGGTCTAAATTTGAACCTCTTTAGTGAATACGTGGGTAAAGGTTTAAGAGTTTGACCAGATTTGATAACATTTCCATGGTAATTAAAACTGTTAGTTCACCAGTTATGTTTTGCTTATGTCATCTTAAACCTATTATGGTCAAGTTAGACCTGGTCTAAATTTAAACATCTTTTATGAATTCAGATATAAAAATACAAATGACAATTGGAAAGTTTAAAAAAATGAGCATCAGATTAGTTATTTTAAATTGAACGAGCACTTTGTATAATACTGTTTCACTAAATTGACATAGTGTTGCTAATTATAAATATACCATGTCTAATACCTCAATTTTCTTTCAAGACAATTAAGAAAATCGTGCCATAAAATAAAGGCAGTCCATTTCTACTACTTTACATTTATGTATTAGAAGCTAGAATGTTCTCTCTTTTCCTAACATTATGCCTTTTCTATTTTTAAAGTTAACGAATTAACGAAATAATGTGTTTTAAAATAACAAAAAAAAAACCTTAAATTTTTTGTATTTAATATATTTTCGAATCATTTAAAATAAAGCTTGCAGACCCCGTTCAAAATGTAAATAGAGACCTTGTATTATATTTTCGGAACTTTAAAAAATTACAATATGTGATACGATATTTAGAATTTTTGCTCACATATAGAAAAACCATGCAAACTGAGCGGTAGAACATATGCTATATTAAACAAAAATTTCGCCTGATTTTGTTCCCATAACTTTGTAAAAGCTAAGCAAAACCAAAAACTCAAAAAACGACATGCATTTCTTTGTGGTAAAAAGCTTCTACCGAAAAGTATTCGACAAAATACTTGACAAAAAGAAACAGAGATTTAATTAAATTTCTAAATAAATTAACCTCTTAAGTAAATTAATGTTTTTGGAGAAATCGTAGCTTTTATTATTTCAAATATTACACCAAAAAACGCTCAAAAAACTAGCTAAATTGATACCTATAAATTTGTTTTACGTGATATAACTGCCATAAAAATAGAACTTACTTATTCCAGAAATAAAATCAGATTTTTTATATTAAAAGTGGAGTATCGGTAGAAATTATAGCACGATCAAATTCAGATCTTTTAATTTCGGATACCACCGAATCAAAAGCGTTATATTTCGTTACTGACAATTCAGGTGAACTATGAGGAACAAATTCAGGTAGTGTAAATACTTCAGGTGACGAGGATATCTAAGTTGTCATATTAAGTAAGTCACAAATATGTCGTTCTCATTCACAACCGCAAATTTATTTTCAATTGCCGGTATTAATAAAAATTTACTGCGTTTCATTTTACTACCGTACTCCTTAATATTTAAGAAATGCAAGTCCTATTTGTTAAATCATTACCTAATTAGCTTATTTAGAGCAGAAGTGATTCAAGTATTAATTTAACTGGTGCTTACTAATCTTCGAAATTATTTATATATTTCTATAGTTAAAATCCACGTCCAACCGTTTCCAACTAATTTGTTATTCAGTCGCATCCATTCAAAATAGGATGTACAACCGCAAGTTTTTATAAATATAATAGGATTTTAATAATTATTATTTATTAAAGCTTAAAAAAAATGTGTAAAATGTTAAACACTAAACTATTTTTTTACACTTCCACAATATTAACACATTTAATATGTATATACAACACGTAATATATTTGGCTATGCAGTAGCTTCTCCGGAAATTACATCTCGAATGAATAAACTTGAAGAGTAGAAGAATATTCATATAACTAGGTTTAACTAATACAACGATTCGGATATTTTAAAAATATAAAAAGTTCTGCGAATTATTAAGTATTAGCCACAAACTTAAAATACCTAAAATTATTAAAATATATTTAACAGAGGCGAATTGTTGAATTCTAGCTCATCGTTAACAAACAACTTGAACCTTCGAGTTTATTCATTTCTATAAACCCCAGCATGTCCCTTTGTGTAAAATTTCAAAATTTTTATCAAAATTGTGACCGATCTCAATTAAGTGGTTTGCATAATTGGATTAAGTTTTAATTTTTATAGTTTAGTTAGTATGCACCTAATTGTTCAAGATTAACAGATTTTCTTTTATTATTTTTAATATACTTACCTAAAAAAATACTGGTTTTATATGCTATTCTAATTTCTATCTAGAAATTTAACCATTTTAGAGCAAGAATTATTGTAATATATAATATAGGATATAACTTTGAATGCAGTTGTTTTTCATTTTATATAACTTTTTTTTGTGGAAATATCCTGATATCAAAGAAAAAACAAATGCATTTAAAGTTATACCCTACATAGTTAATTCTAGCTCTAAAATAGGTAAATTTCTAAACGAGTTAGATATTAGAATAGCATATAAAACCAATTAACTTATATGGTTTGAAGATAGTGTTGTCAATGTGATGTTTAAACAGTCGAAAATTACGAGATGCGCGTTCATAAATTTTCCGATCTTGATTGGTAAAAGACCAACCTACTACGAAAAGTCGCCATTTTCGGTATCTGTCAGTTACCATTCGTGTTAATAGGTATTTAATTGAATTTGATTTAGTAGTATAATATATATACATATACACAGTAAATAATCAACAGATGCCATAATATTCATAAAAATTATGAAAACATAGAACATCCAAAGTAGCAGAAAAGTTACGAAACTCGTAAAAGGTCCAATAAATTAAACAAGGTAAGCTAATCTGCTTAAAAAACTATGTAAACTTACTGCGAAACCTGTATATTTTATTCATAAATGAAATATCAATCCATATCATTCAGTGAATTATTTCCTGATTTGGCTTATTTTGTATTAGGTAAGTATGAGGAACAAAATTAAACCGTGTGCTCTTAATTTATTACTATTGAATTAACCTTTTATAGGAATGTCTAACAAAGTTATGAAAATAATATTTAAATATTGGGTAAGTTATTTATTTGTAAATGGTCTGGTAAACACCTCTATTACATATTTTATTTTGTATAAAAAAGCTTGTATTTCTGAAATCAATGCCATCATGGTGCCAAGTATGCAACCAAGCAAACGCATAACATATGTTTCAAAGATACCGCAGTACAAAATTTATTTTGGCCTCTGGCTGTGGGATGTGGAAAACAGATACTTACGTTCCATTTTGTGAACTATCAAAATAGAATTTCTTAATGGGTTGTGTAATTGTTAATGGTTTTAGACAATATGAAGGTGAGGGCCTTTTTTGTTAACAGAAATTATTTATGAAACGAGAAATTATGGACAGTTTAGTAAAAGTACAGTACTATGTATAATATGCCATACTATCTTATTTTTTTGTATATCGAAAATTCCAAATATCCGATACAAAATATCGGATACTTTATCAAAGTTGCACATCACTATAACCGAACCTAACTCCTGTCTAAAATTTACCTTTGTTTTAGTTCTCAATACATAAAGCGAAAACGTATATAATTCACACGAAGGATTGTATTGTATTGTAATTTTTCTTGTAGATTTTCTATTTATGACAATACTGAAGGGCAATAAGGCCAATTCCTGATTCAATATATAATTATAATGAATGATATATATATATGTGTAACTTTTTCAGGTAGGCATGAAATTATATTTTTTTTTAAGCAAACAGAATAATATTTGCTAAAAATTATATTTCTGTGTCTATGCTATACATACTGATTGAGAGGCGAGGTCAATTAATCTTAGTTTGTCATTAGAAAACGTACTACAAGGGAAATAATTAGTATTATGTTGCACAGAGTATTTTTACTTATGATAGCAATATTTTTACTTACAGCGTTTGACGACACTGAAAAGAAGGGAAAGAGAGAGAGAGGAATAAAGTGTCTATGATATAGGGGTAGAAGATGAGAATCATCTGAGGCTGATTTTGCCAGAGTGGCAGCAGTTTCGTTCCCCTTAATCCCGATGTGACCTGGAAATCAGATGAAAGCTACAGTTGAGTTTTGTCTGAGGCTTTTGATGATCATATTTGGGATATTAATAATTGATGGATGGTCAGAGTGAAATTTGGAGAGTACATGGAGAGTACTTTTGAAGTCAGAAGCAATGAGCCGTTTGTCAATGGGAGAGTTAGAAATACATCTAATTGCCTCCTTAACGGCATGTAGTTCCGCTGAGAAAATGCTGTATGATAGATCGAGAGTACAGCTTTTAGATTGATTGATCGAGGAAAAGGCTGAACCGTCTGCTGATGAAGATTGTAAATAATAAGTAGATAATTTCAGGTTGTCTGATCATTTATCAAATGTACTCATGCTAAAGTTAATCTCTGGAGGAGCTCTGATCCAGAGTGGAAAATTGATACTTTCTACAAAAGGGGACGGGAAAAAGAGAAGCTGTGATCGCTGGAGATTCAGTGAAATAGAATGTTTGCTGGAATAGTAAGTTTGCTATTATCATAATAAATAGAAGGAATCCTAGGATGGAAAAATCTATCATGTAGTGCTAGTTGGGGTTTAGTCCATAGAGACGCCGAATATTTAAGAAGGGTATAAAGTCGTCTAAGGCTGAGGGGTAAAACACAAGATACATGTGAGAGACTGGGTATTGGACTAGTGCTAAAGGCACCAAGCGCCATTCTGAGGCTTGCATTTTGAACGGGGTCCAAAACTCTAATGTAGGATTCGCTAGCTGTCATGTATATAATACTACCATGGTCTAGCTTAGATCTGATTAGACTCTTATAGGTTGTAAGAAGATATTGGCGATTGGCTCCCCATGAACTATTTGATAGCATTTTCATAATATTTTGATCCTTAGAGCATTTAGATTTGAGTTGCTGAAAGTGGTCCTTCCAGTTAAGTTTACAGTTCAGATAAATGGCCTAAGAATTTGGTACTAGTTTGGATAGGAATTGGAAAGTGTGATATTTGTAAGTTATTTATCATGGAACAATTACTTTTCCTACAAAAAAGTGTTATGGAGGATTTGGATGGTGAAAAAGAGAAACCATATTGAAAGGACCAGCGAAAAAGGGAGTTGAGACAGATTTCAATTTTCCTTTCACAAGTTCTTGAGCTAGAGGATGAGTAGTATATGATTAAATCATCCGCGTAAAGGTGATAAGTTATTTGTGGAGAGAAACGTTCTGATGCTGTTTATTGCAATCAAAAAAAGAGGAGGGGGCTAATAACTGAACCTTGGTGAATGCCGTTTTCGAGAGTAAAAACGTTTGACAAAGTATTGGCTATCTTAACCTTGAAAGACCTATTGTAAAGGAAATTACCTTGAAAGACCTATTGTAAAGGAAATTACTTATGTATAAAGGAAGGTGGCCTTTGAAACCCCGTTCAAATAATGTTTTTAATATACCATATCTCCATGTAGTATCAAATGCATGACAGGCCAAGAAAAGCACTTAAGAGATGGTTTTTTTTGAATAAAATTTTCATGGATGTCAATACTCATTCCCATCAAATGATCAGTAGTTGAGAATCCTCGACAAAATCCAAACTGATTTGTATCAATTAGGTTATGTTTTTCCATAAACCAAAGAAGACGATAATTTACAATTCTTTCTATAATTTTGCCTAAGTGTTTCGTAAGGGATATGGGACGATAATTGTTGATAATGAAGTGTGGTTTACCTGTCTTATGGATGGGGATTAGGGTTGACAGTCTCCAAGAAGAGGGGAATGAATGTTTCGTCCAAATAATGTTATAGAGACAAAGAAGATGTAAGATCGCCTGTTCTGGTAAGTGAAGAATCATGGGAATAAGAATACCATCGGGACCTGGTGCGCTATTTCGACAATGTTTAAGGGCACTTTCTAATTCAAACATAGTAAATGGAAGTTTATATGCATAGTCCGTGGATGATTCAAAATTAATTGGTTGTTTATCAACGATTTCCTTTGTTTGGATGAAAGCAGGATTAAGGTTATGTGTAGCGGATATGTTGTAATAATGTTCGGCAAAGCGGTTTGACATTTCTTCTATATCATTGATCCAGATGTTATAAATGACAATGCCATTTATGGTGCTTGAGGGTTTGCCTTTTAATCTAGTGATTCTACTCCATAACTCATGGCTGGTAACATCATGGTTAATTGATGATGTATAATTATTCCAAGATTTTTTCTTGTCTTCTTTTATTGTTCTTTTAGCCTGAGTCCGCATTCGTTTAAACACTATAAAGTTTTCAGTAGAAGGAGAATGTTTGAATCTATTTAAGGACTTTTTCCTATTCTCTAGCGTTTTTACATTCATTAGACCACCAAGGGATTGGCGGACGATTTGGAAGTATGTTGTTGGAGGGGATACTAGATTTGGCAGATTTGAGAATTGCGTCTGAGAATTAATCGATGGATCGATCTATATTATCAGGGTTGATGGCGGGACATTCAAAAATAGATTCTAACATATTCCAGTTAGTTTTTGAGATGTTGTAAATTTTCTTAGGAAGAGTTTGCGAAACTATAGGGAAGGGCTAGAGATAGTGAGGTCAGTTGAGGAAAAAGAGCTGGATGATTTAGATATTGAAAAGGATTGAGGATTTTGGGAAAGGTTGGGTATTGGAAGTAGGGCTTCGCGAGATCACAAGACTAGTCTTGGTCTTGTCTTGGTCTTGGTACCAAGACCAAGACCAAGACCAAGACCTGCAAATCGCCTCAAGACCAAGACCAAGACTTGAGTCTCAAGACCAAGACCAAGACCAAGACTGCATCTCAAGACTCTTGTTTTGGTCTTGAAACTAAAATAGTTAAGTAGGTATATTAAAAAAGAGTCTGTCTATTTTTACTTGAACGTCCAGATTAAATATACAGGCGGTCTTTTCGGTGACTCGTTGAAGACGGAAGCCACTTGTTAGCGCGTTGCATCAGCTTGTCGGCAAAATTATATTTTTTGTTCCTACTTTATTTTCTGTTTATTCATATAAGATTAGGACCTTTTTACAGGCACTTTTTTATGAGCGGTTATTATATCGCTGAACGCAACCCACGCACTTGTTACTATCGGTGTATTAATTCTGGTAAATGAATTGTTTGAAATTGTTATAAGAATATTAACATAATTAGATTTTTTCATTAAAAATCTTTTTTAGTTGGTTAAAACTTGAAATATACCTACAAACCTACCTACATGTTATTATAGGCAAAAGCTAAATAAGAGACTTTTTTCATGGTGAATTCTTCACATTTATCAACTAGGTACATCTACCAGAACTTTATGATCTAAATCATAATTATGTTGACTGAGTTGTACTAAAGTACATAAGGGATACCTCACTAAAATAGCTAAAAAAATGCGATGTTGTCGCTTAGACGTTATATTGGCAATTTTGGGATTTTTTTAAAACTTGATTGTTGATTTTTCTTAAAACTTAAGAAAGCATAAAATTAATTACCGATTTTCTCTATGCCAGTTAATTTTCGCACAATAAATTTTAAATGTTAATAGATAGATGTATGATTTGTAACTGCTAATATTTTTAAAATAAGTAAATAAAAGAATTCAGCACAATACATCTAACTTCCTATAAAAATAAATATATTTGTTATATTGACAAAATGATGTTCAGTTTTTTGTAGAAAAGTCAACATCGCATTTCTGAATTTTAGTCATATGCCCTCACTATGCAAATCAAATTTTCTAAAAATTTTAAACTATGATTTTGTAATGTTTTTTTAGGAAGTCGTAGATTGGTTTTGTGCTTGGTTAAAAAAAAACGTCTTGTTGGTTAAACATATTTTTAATATATTTTTACTAGTACAGTTTACAACAAAGGAGTAAATAAATGTGTGTAATACTAACTAACAAGATAATAATACATATAGCCTAAAATAAATATTAACAGTTTTTTATACTTATTCTTAATTAAATTTTAATCGACATTGCCCATAATATCATTTTTTAAATAACTTTTACACCATGAGCTTAAACAAAGCAAACACTTATTTGATTCCTCGTTTAACGAATTTCGTAGTTTGGTATTTATGAGACCTGCTTGTGAAAAAAGGCGCTCTGCGGACACAGAAGTAACCTGAATCGATAAAAAATCTTTTGCCATTCTGGCTGATGTTGGAAATTGCATCTCATGCTCCTTGCACCACTTTAATATATCGATATTTTTTGGAACACGTTTAGATCCCAAATACTCATTTATTTCATTTTTTTGTTGTTTATCGGAATTTTTTTCAAATAAAAACGTATATTCGATTTCGTCATTACTAGCAGAACTACCTGAATCTCCCTCGACCTCAACTTCAGCCTCACCCGAACTCTTATACTTTTGAAACATAGCTTCAAAAGATCTTATTGCTTCCTCCTTCATTTCCCCTCCCCATGAGGTTAATGAAAAAGTTTCCACTTTATGCCTAGGGTCGAGAATAAGAATAGAGCAATAGATCCAATTGGTTTTTAAATAATGCTTCATTAGTTTTTTTTACAATTTACAAAAGATTCTAAGAGTTATGTTTCGATTTCTGTTTTCTTTTCCTTATATTGATATTCATTAATTTGATTATCAATTTTGTCCAATAGCATATTAAATGATAATACTACTATGGGAAGAGTGGGATACTTTTCTCCGCACAAAATTGTCGAAAGATTATTAAAAGGTTTTAAAAAAGCTGCAACCTTTTCCAATAATTCCCAGTCGTCGCCAGTTAACTGATAACATTTAATTTTTTCTAGATTTAGGATTAAAATATTTAAAGCTGGTTTTAAATCTATGGCTATTTTTATCATTTTATAGATGCTATTCCACCTGGTGCGAACATCAATTTGTGGTTTTATATAATTAATATTAGTGGTATGGCAACAACTTTGTAATTTTCTTTGGAGTTGCTCAGAATTTTTTATAATTTTAAATGTTTTTCTAATTTTTAAAACAGAATTTAAATTCATATTATCAAAATCAGAGTCAGAACTGTCACAGTCATCATCGTCTGAAATAAAGTTGGTATTTGAAGCCTCAATATTTAAACATTTTAGCGCATCTTGAACACCCAAGTTTAAAATATGAGAAAAACAACGAAAATGTTGATTTTCTTTATCAAAATGTATGTTTTCTTTTCCCAGTAAATCGCTTAGGTTGCAAATAAAAGTAGTGTTGGAAGCAGCATTATCAAGTGTAATACCTTTAACTTTATGTTTTAAGTTATATTCTCTTAAAGTTTTCATAAAAATATTTGCCATATCAAGACCTGTATGTTTTCCATGAGAAGTTACAAAGTCAAGAGCTAATGAATGCAATTTCCAAAGGTTGTCGATAAAGTGAATAGTAATTCCGTAATAAGACTTACAAGAATTTGATGTCCAAGCATCAATTGTGAAGGAGACAGCATGTATATCTTCAAGAAGAGCTTTTAGATTTGTTTTAATTCTATAAAATTCGTCAATTACGCGCCGCCTTAGGGTATACAAAATCTGGATTAATTGCCTTAAAAAACTTCTGGGTTTCTTCGTCGTCAAAAAAGTTAAATGGAAGCCTCTTGACTGCTAGCCAATGAACCATTTGGCATTCAACTGATATATTTTCCTGCTGGTTTTTCGCTGACTTCAAAGTTATCTGAAATTAAAAAAATATAGGATAAATAAAATATTCTTTAGAAATATTAATGCTATACAAAAGCGAGTCCAAAATAAAGTGGAATTTTACTACAATCTAAAAAAAAAAGGGAAAATCCCTGAAAAGAAAGTTCTTATTTTTGTTTGAAAGCGGCAGAGTAATAACTTCACCATTATATTTTTGTTTGATGGACCTTTAACAAAAATAATATCAAACTATTATGATAAAGGGAAAAGTATACATAATGAATAAATGGCAAAAAAAATAAACTAGCCTTTATAAAATCTTTTAGTATTTTTTTATATTTTTATATTGTATTATTGCAAAATTTTTCCCCGCGCTTGATTTTATATTTAATAAATTTGTTCACACTGAGTGGAAAATTAGTAATGACTTTAACTTAATCGTTTAACCGTTTCTCAGTTTTTGCAGTTTAAGTAATGTCATTACTTAAGACCTTTACGGTTAAAAATAGACAACAAAAGTGAAATTTTTGATATTGACAGCAAATTTGATTTTTAGGTCTTATCTTTTTTTACTTACACATCTTGTTAATTTTGAAATAAAAAGAATCTTTGAAATATGAAAAATAATCGTACAAGTATTAACGTACTTATTACAAATTTAAAAATAGCCAAATTATTAGTTATTATTTGCAAGTTTTAAATAGTTTAAAAAATGATGATTTGATAAAAAATTATATAGGGTGTTTCAAAGAAAATTCTCTAGGGAAAAACTGTAATTTTTAAGGGATTACGCTATATTGATTCACTTTAATTACAAATTTTGTGTTCGAAATGGTTAGCCTAATTCATTAAAATTTAATCAACTTTGAACAAGTCCAAAATAAACAAATACGGGTGTCTACAAGAACACTTTCGCGCTGCCATTTTTTGTTTTGATCGAATGGAATTTTAGTATAGAATGTAGGTTTAAAAAATAACATATTTGGACCCATTAGTAAAAGTTTGACAATTTCTGTTTTAATCGGAATTTTACATAACATTCTGATATTTTTATTTAAAATGTGTTTTTGAATTCGTGCCTGACTTGGCTTAAAACTATTTGATTTTACCTAAATAATGTCGAAAAAATAGGATTATGTTATTTTCATTAATAATTTAAGTTATACAAGTTAGAAAAAAATAATTTATATAAGGTGATAACCTAATAAAATTAAATGAACCCGCCCATTTGTTTACCTTTGTTAAAATTAATGTCAAATTTTGAATATTTCTCTTTTTTAATTTAATATTACCCAATGATGATCAGCAAATTTTTTAACAATTTCTGGTATTTACATAAGGCAAGTTGATCCATATAGAGGCCGGCGCTAAATTTGATGATGTTTATTAGGACATGTTAGTTGTTAAACAGACCGTCAAAATATGTCATTTCGCAAACTTACAGCCCATTCCAAAATTATTTCGATCAAACCAGAAATAAACAAATGTCGGCGCGAAAGCTATGCGGTAGACACCTAGCATAATCTTTGGTTTTGAATAAAAGTTGAGATTTAAGAGTTTTTTAGTTTAAAAATCTGACAATATTTGCAAAATAATGAAATTCAGATAAATGGCAAAAAATAATACCAAATGGCCCATAAAAGGTTGGTAATTTTTAAAGCAGTTCGCCATATTCATTTTTATATCAACAATTTTGTGCAAAACTTTTCATTAATAAAGCTGTAGCAGAGGGCTTTCGGCTTTCGCCATTATCAGGGCTACCTTCTTACAAAAATATTTTCAATTGTAACTTGTAACTGCAAGCTTAGAAAATTTAATTTAATTAAATGATAGCATCATAAGCAAAAAAACTTGCTATCTTTAACATTTTTTTCTCATAGTAAAATAAAATACTTATGGTAAAAAGAACCTTTTTACTGAAAAAAATAAAATACTTAATAAAGATGTAAAATTTTAGCCTTTGTAATATTTCCTGTTTTTTAATACACCCTGTATAGAACAAAATAATTGCGATTTGCAAATCATCCAAAAGTAATCTAAATCAAAGTGACTGTTTTTTTCTTAATTAGTTGCTCTTTGAAAAAAAAAATAGTAAAAGTATAATAACAATTACGATTATTTACATACCTGTTTTGATTCAACAAAACTTTTCAATGTTGCTTGGTTCTTCGGAATCTCACTGCCAAACATTTCTCGAAATTGATTGATATGTGCTGCCAACAGATGTCTTTTTAATCCGGATGTGTTAGAATTCTTCATTTTTAAAATTTTGTTTATTTTCTTTTCTTCACAGATTTTACATTTGGCTGTTAATTCGTTTTGCTCTTTAATATAATTAAAATATTTGGAGTAGCCAGTTTTTTTCTGAGTTTCTGCAGAAGAACCTGCACCTTCGTCGTCCACCAAATCCTTTTCAAGAGTATCAACGGTACTACCCGAACTAATTACATTTGTTTTTTTTACTTTACTCTTGGTACTACTTTCAGCTAAATTAGGTCTTTTCCACATTTTAAAAAATAGCAACACGCACGATACAACAGTCGATAATGAATACTGAACACTAATAATCATAATCTGCCAAGGGATCTAGGCCTGCAAAAAGACTGCGGACAAAAAATAGGCATCGGAATTCAATGTTACCAAACTATTTTGGTTTTTCTAAATTGTAATATCTTATACAAGTAAAATTCTACATAAAAAAAGCCCTTTTCGGCATAATTACAACGCGGCGCCCAACGAAATTGTAGTAGGTAGATAATTGTTTTATGATTGGCTATCGCGTACCATTCGCCTCCCTCTGAGCTTAGACTGATAGGTTCAAAGGGTAGGCAGTAGCGTAGCAAGTGCTTTTATGTTTATTATGAACTATTTGCATATAATACGACTGAATGATTATACATATTTTAGTTTCAAAATGTATTTCTACACACGGGGAACACTCTTTACAGTCAGGCTAGCGAGGCAATAACTAATGTTTATGGAGTTTATAAAAATCATGTTTTCTCAGTTTGTCGATCTGTCTGTCTCTCTATTAGTTAGAGGCATAGTTAAAACTCTACTTATTTGATTGACTTTCAATTTTAGTCGCAAATTAAGAAATAAGAATTACCTTATCTACCTTAAATACGAAATTGTAAAATATTGCCATTTAATAAATATGGACTTATTTTAATTAGTTGTTCATTCGCTAAATATTTTTAACATTTTTCAACATCTTAGTTGCTAAAACCTCATAGTACAAATTATTATATCTGTATAATTATTCTAAAATTCGGCATTTCGGTAAGAACATAATATGCTGTCAGACTATAATCCCGCCAAAAATGAATCAAATTGGTGAAGAAGGCCAAATAATATAGCTGACTGAAAAATGTACTCCTTTAATTTGGGCCAGAGTGTATCTTCACAGTTAAAACTATTCAAACTTATTGACTTTTGGATCAAAGCAAATAATGAATATTTTATTCTTTATAATTTTTAAATATTTAAATTTGAACGAGTCTTAAAAACGTATTGCGAACGCCTATGATTTCATCTTAAAGTGGACGCAAATGCGCATGCTTTTGCATATTGCAAGAAGAATTACGGCATGTAAAACTTATGTCATGCATTCTGCATGAAGTTTAAACTCAATTATTCTGTAGAATTAAAATCAATATTTTTTCTCAATTATTAATCAGCTTAAAACAGGATTTGATGGTGGATTGTATGTATTTTAAATAAGTTTTTGGTCCCCAGTTTTAAAACTTCCTACGTACCTACAAAAAAAAGGTATACAAGGTCTGCTGCAACACCAGGGTGGAGACCGTCGCATCGGTTAGAAGAACTGAACCATAAAATAAAATTTATAAACCATGTTGATGTTCAAGATTGGTGACTTCAGCAAGTACAATGTTAACATCTTTTTTTGTAAAATCTCTTTGCGAAATACGTATTTACTTTCTAAACGCAACCGAACAGAAAATGTTTGTTAATGAAGCCAAAAAATTATCGGTGGGGGGGGAGTCGGTAAAAGCGGTATTTTCAGCTCATGCGAAAGAGAGTGTTTGTATCTTAAGAGATATGAAAATCTACACCAAATAAAGATTGCCGTTTAAAAGATTTTAAGATCCCTGTAGTAGTAGGGGACATCCGAAAAAAGCCGAAAATTGAAGATTTATATTTTATTTCTCTGGCGCTGTTTGATATCCAAAATTAAAAACACATTCTTATTGTCACTTTTTTCCAGCTATACAACGGTATTAACATTAATTAGACAGCAACAACAACTATATAGCAGCATCAATGTAAATGCTCGCTATTACTCGCCAGTTTTGAAGTCTACGTCGTTTAAATCATTCAACACAACCTTCCATAACGTGATTGAGACGACTAATTTAAATCATCTCTATGACGAACTATTCAAAATTCTGACAATCAAGGCAGATGAATTACCTGAACGAGATTCTGGTAAGTTAATAATTTACTTGTAGTGCCATTGCTTCCATTTTTTATTTACAACAGTCAAGAGACTGTTGAAGAATTAAATACTAATAATTTCTCCTTTGAATTGCATGCTGGATTTTACAACAAATCTCCATTTGGAAGTAAACATCAACAAGTACAATCCTCTATGTAGCTCCTCTTATATTTCAATTCAAGGATTTCGGGGTAGTTTAGCCAACATTTTGAATGAAGATGATTTCTGTTTTGCAAATGCCGTTGTATCAGCAGTATATAAACCTTCAGGTGACCCTAGGAAAACTTCATCGTACCCGGACTTCAGAAATATCTTTGATTTCACAGGTATACATTTTCCCGTTAAATTAGAACAGACAAGATCTTTTGAAAACAAAAATAATTTAGCAATAAAAGTTTACGGGGTTGAAATTTTTTTAAAAAATGGTGTATATGTAAATGAGATTGTAGGACCATTGCACTATAATAAACATAAAAAGAATTTACATATCAATCTACTATTAAATACTTCTGATGACGTTTTATTGCTGGATTAAAGATTTATCTAAATTACTTTTTAAACAACTGTCAAAAAAGAAATGTAAAAAAAATTGTGTAATGAATGTTTACAACATTTTGGTACATATGCGAAACTACAAAGACACTTAGAATATGATTGCACATCTGTGCGAATTGAATATCCTTTAGATGAACTTATTTTAGACAAATTTGAAAATCAAATCCCAGAAAACATATTAAAGTTTCAAAATATTCAAAAGCAGCATGAAGCGCCTTTTGTAATTTATGCTGATTTCGAGTGCTATCTAAAAACATTGAAAACAAAAACCTTGACCCTACAACCTCCTATACAGTAAAAACTGCTGAACACATTCTATATTCGTTCGCTTATTTCATTAAATCTTCATTTGATGAAAATCTCCCATCCTTAAAACTTTATCGTTGAACTGATTGTGTTTATGTTATTTATGACAATTATTTTAAAAATCAAAAACCGATGAATAATTTAAGGAGTTTGCAACAAAAAGAATATGATAATTTATTTGTGTGCTATATATGTGAAAATTTTTTTTCGGATAGAAATTTTAAAAAATGTATGGATCACTGTGATTTTAGTGGTAACTATAGGGGCGCAGCTTATTTTATTTGTAATTTATATTTCATACCTTCAACTTAAATTTCAATAATTTTTCATAATCTATACAATTACGATTTTCACCTATTTATTAAGTCATTATGTAATGACAAAGAATCAATTAGCGTTATTGCTCAAAATAAAGAAAAATATAACTCTTTTGGCAAAAAAATTATAGTAGACACGACAATAAAAAAACACTTTACCTAAATTTACGATTTATGGACTCATTTCAGTTTTTACCAGATTCTCTCGAATCACTATCTAATATTTTGGATAATTCCCAATGTCTTGAAATTAGGAAACATTTTTTAGACCCAGAGCAATTTAAATCTATTAGGCAAAAAGGAGTTTTTCCTTATTCATATATTGATTCTCACGAAAAGTTGGTTGATAAATATCTACCTTCCATTGATAAATTTTATAATCATTCAACTGATAAAAATATTAGTAATGAAGATAACATTAGAGCTGAAGAGGTATGGAATGTATTCAATTGTTCCACAATAGGTGAATATTCAGATATATATTTGAAATCTGACGTTCTCCTTTTAGCAGATGTCTTTAAAAATTTTAGAAATACTTGTTATAAAACTTATAAACTAAATTCTGTCAACTATGTAACAAGTCCGTCCATGTATTGAGACGCTATCATGAAATTTACAAATGTATAATTAGAATTATTGACTGATCCAGATATGCTTTATTTCTTCAAAAAAGGAGTTCGTGGTGGGGTTAGTACTTGTTCAGCTCGAAAATCGGAGGTAAATAATCCTTTTCTGAATAATTTTAATCCTAAATATCCTACAAAATATATTGCCTATTTAGATGCAACAAATTTGTATGGTTTTGCAATGAAACAGCACTTGCCAGAAAAGAACTTTGGCTATCTGAGGATGAAATCACTGAAATAAATAAAATTAATATTTTAAATCTTTCAGATACATTATCTACGGGCTATCTGTTTGAAATTGACTTCGAATATCCTCAGAATTTATATAAAAGCCATAACGACTCTCCGCTCTGTCTCGAACAATTTAAACCACCAATTTCAACATATTCTAAACTAATTCCCAATTTAAACAACAAAAATAATTATGAAATTCATTATCGTGCTTTGATTAAAATTTGGACTTAAACTTCCCAAAATACATCGAGGAATTAAATTTACACAATCTCCATGGTTAGCTAAATATATTGATTTGAATACTAATTTACGAAATGCTTCCAAAAACCAATTTGAAAAAAATTCGTACAAATTGACAAATAACCATATTTTTTGATAAACTATGGGTGAATGTTGATAACCGAGTAGATATTAAGTTAGTAACTCAATGGGCGAAAGAGCGAAACAAATTAAGTGCTGAGAAATTAATTGCAAAACCTTAATTCAAAGATTTAAAAAATTTTTCGGAAAATTTAGTAGCTATTCAACTTAAAAAGATTTGTATCGAATATAATAAACCCATTTATGTTGGAATGAGTATACTGGATATTGCAAAAACTGTAACGTATGACTTTTATTACGGACATTTAAAATTAAAATATGGCGATAATGTAAGTGTATTGTACACTGATACTGATTCTTTAATATTAGAAATTAAGAAGAAGAAGAGAAATTTTATGATGATATGAAGCAAAATCTGGATCAATTTGATACCTCTAACTATCCTAAACTAAATTTTCATAATATGCCGATATCCACATCAGTGGTTGGCAAATTTAAGGATGAATATAAAGGTGTACCTTTGGAAAATATTTTCTTACCGGTGCTAAGACATACTGTATAAAAGCCAAAGATAGTTTAGATAAAAAAGCAAAACGCGTTGTTAAATCTGCCGTAAAAAAACAATTAAACTTATCAGATTACAAAGATATTGTGAAAAAAAGATAAAAAAGTATTCTGCAAAATATATGTTTTTAAGTCCAATCTCCACAATATTTATACTAATTTGATAAACAAACTAGCCTTGTCAAGTCATGATGATAAAAGATATCGTCTTTCAAATACCACAATAACTCTAATATGAGGTCACAAAGATATTGTTTATATAGAATCAATGATTGAAACTTTATCTATTTTACAATCTGAAAATGAACCGAAAGCTAGAAAAAGACGTTTAGAAGAGACTCCCACAAAGAGTTGAATTTAAAAATATAAAGTTGTCAAGTTTTATAAAAGTTTGTTCCTTTTATAATCGTTTTCAGAAAATTCTATGAATATATAAAAAGTTGTAAAAAACAGTATTATCTAGTTTTTTTAGAACAATGACTGCTACTTCATTAATCGTATTAGTCTCCCTTGTTGGCAGATTATTATATGTAATCATATTCCTAATACAATTAGAGCCGACTTGTGCATCAATAAGAATAAAAATGAAACTGATTGTTACAAGCAAATGAGAATGGTTTACATAGCTGGAAATTCAGACTTTTTACTTATAATATTACAAAAAATGATTTAAATGTTAATAATTTTATGAACATTAAATATTTCTTTGATAAAAAATCTGTTATTTATTCAAAATGGATAAAATTTGTTCATAATAAAGATAATTATAATTAATATATTTTTATATAATATTACATTGCTTTTGTGATTTATTTAAAAAATATGAAATAAAAATTTTATTGCTTTAATTTTTTTTGTGTATTTATTTTATCCCCTCCAACGTTAAGTAACCTCCTCAACTTAAAAATGTGTTGCAAATCATTATTAAGTCTTATATTCTACTTTCTTATGATGTTCAGCCAACAGAGCGTAGCGTCCAATGCATTTAAAACATCCATAGATTCAATCGATAAACATACCATAGGGAATTCTAAACAGTACCTTTTAAATAATTCTAACTCAAACTTTATGAATATAGGTTTGTCTTTAGAAACTGATTTTTCTCCATGTATTGAATTTTGTGGAAATAAGAACAGACCAGAAGTGAAGATGACTGGAAGGACATACTAAAATATCAGGGTGTAATAACAAACTATTTTTTTTTTCGTCCAACGCTTTTCAAGAAACTATATTTTTGAAAAATATATACGTGCTTTTTAAGAAATTTGGTGAAATGCCAATAGTGAGGATCACAAAAAATTATGATTACGTATGTTTTAGAAATGAAACTGTGTGCAGATTATGGGAACAAATACTTTTAATCGAATACAGATTAAATATCCTACAAAAACAGAAATTTAAGAGCTACTTCGACATTTTTAAAGGTATCCTATTTTGCAAGCCCAATTGTCTTCAGAAAGTATATGATACTCTCCCTCCAAAAGAAAATCCCAACAATGAAAATGTTTGTACTATGTTAGAAATATTACTAATGCATCCAAATCAGTTAGAATAGAGATTAAGAGAAAGAATATATATTATGAAGAAATCAGTAAGTTTTGATGAAACTAAAAATCAACTTCATACGATGCATGCATGGAAGTTTGCGTATAGAAAATCTCGGATGCTGCCTCAAGAATTTCTAGACCAACAACATTTTAAAATACGAATTCATTTATGTGAAATATTTTAAAACCTGTATTGGAGAATATGTTAAACAGAATTATGTAATAAAACAATGTTATTAAATGATGAGTTTTTATTAAAAAATATTTTACAACATATCCTTTTTTAATATCAATGAATTATGTGTTTTGTCTAATCCAAGCCATTTAACTAACATCTTATTTCCCCTTCTTATAATTTTTTTTCCATTAAATATAGGCCTGAATGTTTAGCTTTTTGTAATTCTGTTCCATAAAAGCCTGCTTGAATTTCTCATTTGTTTTCATCTTCAAGTAAATATGTCGTGGGTTTTGGGAGTTGCAACTTTTTTATTATAAAAATTTCATTTAATCAGTTGGGTGTGTATCCTTTAGAAAATAACTCTCTGTGTTTGCTTATTCGAACAAAGTCGCCGACATTAAATTTGTTAAAATTAGGATCAATTGTTTTCATATGAGTAAATAAAGATTTTAATATACTTTTTTCTTTTCCTTTATTAACAACATTAGGTTTTTTACCTATTGTAGAATGCAGTATATTCTTATACTCCCTAACAATTTCAGGCAATATATCTACCCAGTTATAATTTCCTTGTAGACTAAATTTTTTGCACATTCTATTTTTTATTCTTCGGTTTGCTCGCTCAACGATACCTACTTTCAAATTATAAAAAGTGCTATCTATAGTGATTGATTTTAAACTGTTCCATGAGCTATTTAAGATCTCTGGAATAAAATTCTGTCACTTTATCTGTTTGTATATTTTTTGAAACGCCTTGCAGATGCTTAGAAGCTCCTTTTAAATCTCTAAGAATTTTTCTCATTGCAGCAGCCAAACCTCTTTACCAGTTTTTGTTTTAATAGGTAGTGCCCAAAATCCTTTATTCAATTTTGAATAAGGCTGCATTCCAACTAAATCTGCTTGAAACAAATCACTAAGTCCTTTCACTATTACTCGTTTTTTAAAATTTCTTCTAGCGGGTTTATGTAATTCATTAACGACTTCCTCCTTAATTTTATTCATTTTTAGTTTTACACTTTAAAACCAATCTTACACAAAGCGATCCAGGTGACGAGGAATGTTTGGGCGACCTTACAATAGAAATATTATCACCATTAGCCAATTTATGACCTAATAGTTCAATCGAGCTAAATATATTGTTATTTTTGATAAAATCTTTTTCTTTACTACAGTGAACTTTTGTCACTTCTGCTTCTTCAACGCCATTTCGCCATTCGAGAGGTTTATGGTTTTCGTAGAATGTCCAAAACCACGAGAAGGGTAGAAAAATAATATAAATCTTGATTGGCATTTAAAATATGACTTCCGAATTTATTCACGGACATATTGAATATCTATTATACAACTGTTGATTTTTTTTCAATGGCTTTTATTTATAGAAATATTTTGGCTTCTGGTAGTTCTTCAATAATTGAAACTATTTCATTATTATGATTTGTATGTCCTGCTTCGAAAGATGCCATTAAAAGTCGAAGTCTATCAACAATTCAGTGTCTGTTTTGTTAAGTTTCAAAAACCCCATCCCCAGTCTCTGGCTCGTTTGATATTATGGAGCCTTAGGTCTTGTAAATGCTTTTATTAGATTTTTTGCCGGTGTTCTTAGAGTTTTTGTTTTTGTTACACTTTTTGCTTGCACGTATGTCCCTATATTAGTTACATATTTGACTGAGCCTTTTCCATGAACTTGCTTATGGGGATCATGATTTCTGCGATATTAGTTCTTGATAGAATGTCCATATACTGATACCATTCTTTTTTCTTGTAACCAACTTGTTCTTGTTTAAAAAGTAATTCATACAAACCTGAAGTGCCAGTGTATGTCACACCCTTCACTTTTATATCTTTGTTAATAATTTCAACTGGTTTCATCGTTGTTCCTAGGAGAAATTTGTTTATTTCCAGATCATGTACTATAGCATGATTGTGATCAAACATAAATTTTGTATCTCTAACTCCTTCATCAATATATTTTCTTGGTAAGTCATGAAAATCTTCCAACCATTCCTGATATCCTGGAGTGTCAACTAAATGTTGAATTGTTTGTCTCGTTTGCTCTAACACATCGGATAAATTTATATTCTCTACAATACTATTATCCGAGGGAAGCATAGTTTCTGCTACTGTGCTCGTTTCTTGTATAGTAGGAATATTGCTAGCAGATGCAATGCTTCTATCCAAAAATGAAGTTATTTCAGTTGGTAAAATAGGTGTCTTCACGGTTTTTCTTTTAATTGTCTTTGTTGGAGTGGAAGTAGTGTAAAATTCCTCTGAAGTACGAGGTTTTTCTTTTAGATCGATTGATTCTGTTTTTGCAATAGTGTAAATTAGTTACTGTATTGGTTGTGTTATCGGTTGATATGATTTCTCTAATTGGCTTTGTGTCGTTAAGGCTTCCGTTAAAGATTGGTATTTTTGTTTTACTGCTCTTCTTGATTTAACTAGCTCTCTTGCTAATCGTTTATTCATGTTTATAATTGTATAAAGGAATCAAACTTGCTTCTATATCTGCCAGAATTTAAAGCACATTCTTTGTCGATTGCAACAAAACCGTATTCTTCCTTCTAACAATGTTCACAGAAGGCTTTAAATTCATCAAATGCCATGTCCATCATGAAATGGTCATTATATATATGTGTTTTAAACTAGGAAGATCCTGTTTAAACAAAATTAGTAGGTTTGCATTTTTACGTATAAATCTGTTGAGAATTGATATATTACCTTGAAAAATAAAAAAGCAATCCGTATTTTTATGTCTACAAATGTAAAATAATCTCTTATAATAGTTTGATTGTGACACGGTATATCGTCAAATATAATAACTGAATTTGGTTTGATATCGTGAGGTGATATAATACTTTCATCATTGTCATATTCAAAATAACCAATCTCCTTGATTGGTTTTAATAATTTTCTTAAATACTCATATTTGGGCTGATGAAGTAATTTTGAGTATAAATAAACATTTTCAAATCTAATTCCGTTTGGATGTTCAAGTAACGTTAGAATAGAGTTCGTTTTCCCTGAGCCCGACGCCCCTACACTAAGACATCTCTTTGAATCACCACCAAAGAGATCACCATGTTTTCTAAATGGTTTGCTGAAACTTTTGTCATCATGGTTTTCTACTGGTAGGAAAAAACCTTGTTTTTCAATGCACATAATTAACAGTAACTGATTTTGGGTGTTAAGAAATAACCATTTATAGCTAAGTCGATTTGTCATTTTTTGAAAACAATTGAAGCAGGTATGGAAAAACCAAATATTCTATAAAATGTATTGTATCTAGGATTACAATAATCGCTTGTAAGTCGTTCAAAATTATTCACTGTTATACAGGGTGGTCAAGTTTTGCAAATTTACCTTGGATTGAATTTTTTAAATGGAACACCCCATATATTTTACTGTCATATTAAAGATAACATCGCCAGCTTTCAGAAAATACCCTATTTGATGTCGTTCTAACCAACAGTTTTTTAGTAAATTAACCGTGAAACCAAAATTTACTCATTCTAACAGAAACGGTATTATTTACGTTGCTTAAATTGACTACCTATAATATAAGGAGGCCATGATATAATCATATATGAAAAGAAAGATTGACATTCTTGTCAAAACCGCAAAGTATCAGAGAATTGGCATCAATTACCATTGTTTTTTGACGATAATCCGAGAAATTGTTAAGTAACAATGAGTTTGAGTACTCCAGAGTTGATAAACATGACTTTTATGTTGGGCGAGTGTCAAAAAAACCCTTTACTAGCAAGCAGGGTTTATGCGGTACGATATCCCGATGCCGAAAAAAAACCTGAAGCTTTTGCAAGTTTATTAGAGAGGTTTCAAGAAACAGGCAATGTTGCTTTTAAGAAACGTAAAGTAATTAATAAACCAGTTACCAATGAAGATAATGCTTTGACAGTGTTATTAACAGTGCAAGAAAATCCACACACAAGTACCAGGGAAATTGAGAGAGCTACTGATATTGAACGCACTAGTATTAAACGGATTCTGAAACAACATAAATATCATGCCTACCACATTGAATTACACCAAGAACTGTATGATCGCGATTACGTCCAACGACAAGAGTTTTCAATTTGGTTTTTAAATACAATTTGGGATAATCCAGGTTTTGTAGATAGGGTGCTATTTTCAGATGAAGCAACTTTTAAAAGCAACGGCTTGGTTAACAAACATAATATGCATTATTATTCAACCGAAAATCCACATTGGATTCGTCAGGTGAACCATCAAAATAAATGGTCAATTAATGTTTGGGGAGGTATAATTGGCTCTCATGTTATAGGACCATATTTCTTTGAAGAGCATTTAACGGGAGAAGTCTATTTACATTTTTTGAGAAATGAGTTGCCCGTATTGCTCGAAGACTTACCTTTAATGTTAAGAAATTCCTTATGGTTCCAACATGATGGAGCACCCCCGCATTACCATAGGCATGTAAGACATTTTCTCAATAATTGGAAAGGAGAGCATTGGATTGGGCGAGGTGGACCAGTTAAGTGGCCTGCGAGGTCACCCGATTTAACGCCACTAGATTTCTTTTTATGGGGACATGTTAAAGAAGAAGTTTATAAAGAGGTTCCAACCACAGTGGAAGATATGAAGTTGAGAATAATAAACAGTTTTCGCAACATTTCAGACCTGACTTTGAGAAAAGTGAAACTTTCATTTATGGATAGACTCGAAATGTGCCTTCAGCAAAACGGTGGTTTAGTTGAACATCTTTTATAAGTTTTAATTACATTGTTTTTGTTGATTTATATTAAATTTATTTTTTTTGTAAAAAAAGATCTGTTATTAATACTGTCAAAGCATTATCTTCATTGGTAATTGGTTTATTAATTACTTTACGTTTTTTTGAAAGCAACATTTCCTGTTTCTTGAAATCTCTATGATAAACTTGCAAAAGCTTCTAATCTTGTTTTTATTTCGGCATCGCATCATCAAAGAACAATATTTATTTATTTACTGATGACAATATTCTGACACTTTGCTGTTTTGACAGGACTGTCAATCTTTTGTTCAATTTATGATGATATCATTTAATATCATCACTAATATTAAATTGTCAATTTTAACAACGTGAATTCAGAGTAATTCGTGTTAAAATGAAGACATTTTGATTTCACAGCTAATTTACTGAAAAACTGTTGGTCAGAAAGGTATCAAATATGGTATTTTCTGAAAGCTAGTAATGTTATCTTTAACACGAAAGTAAAATATACAGGGTGTTCCATTTAAAAAAATTCAATCCAAGGTAAATTTGCAAAACTTGACCACCCTGTATAACAGTGAATAATTTTGAACGACTTACAAGCGATTATTGTAGTCCTAGATACAATACATTTTATAGAATATTTGGTTTTTCCATACCTGGTTCAATTGTTTTCAAAAAATGGCCGGAGTATAACCCTTTTTTCCACTTTAACCTCGTCCCATTCCCTTGGTATAAATTTTAGACCCAACTAACCTTATATCAAAATGATCGCAACGAATAGGAGAATCAACTAAAATAATAATATACCGGGTATCCCATTTAAAAAAACACAAGTTTGGTTCACCACGAACTTTTCAGACCACCCTGTATAATGGGTATAATTTTAAAACACAGCGTTCTTGACTATCAATCATATCCCAATTTTTTTTTTCAAATTCCCCTCCGTTTGCCCACAATCGTCCACCCCATCTTGGTTGCACCACCCAGTATATATATATATATATATATATATATATATATATATATATATACATATAAATATATATCTATTAAGGTGAATATGCAGTTATTAGGTTATTACTGTTTAACGTCAAAAGAACATGAAATCAAGTCATTTAACACCAAGAATGTAGAACTTTTCAGCTCCTCAGATTTGGATGTTTTATATAACTTTTATTGATATGCTAACAGCAAAATCATGTGAATTTCAGGAAAAAGATAGTGGGTGGGCGCTTCAGTCATTAAAGTGCTGTAGTTTTTTCTATGTGTTTAGGTGTCTGTTTTATTTTAGTCGCTGTTTTTCCTGTTTGTTTTGTTGTTTGTGATGATTTGCTATTGTTTGCAAGTGTTTTGAAGTATTTGCGTCTGTTTTGAAGTTTTTTGTTCTAAAGTTTTGTGTTATTTACTGTTTTTTTGCTTATTTTTTGCAGTTTTTTGCTATTTTTTTGTTTTTTGATGTTTTTTTGCTGTATTGTTTGTCTGTTTTGTTGTTATTAGCTGTTTTTTTGCGTAGTATATGTCTGTTTTGCTGTCTCTTTTGCTGTATTGTGTGTCTGTTTTGCTGTTATTTGTTGTCTCGTTTGCTGTATTGTTAAGGTATTTAAAGAGATGCACAGAATGATTTTCTTAGTTTAAAAACTATATAATGATCATACACAACATTCATATATTTAGAACCAATAAGAAAGGCAAGAAGGAAGGTTCGGGATTATTAAATAAATTAATTAATAATCTACCTATTGAACTGCACATTCCTGGTTACAATTATTGCTGTCCGGGAACACAATTAAAAAAAAGATTAAGTAGAGGAGATATTGGTATAAACCCTTTAGACGCTGCTTGTAAAAATCACGACATGGCATACCCACAATCTAACGATTTATCAAAAAGACACGAGGCTGATAAGATTCTAGCAGAGAAAGCTTGGCAAAGAGTAAAAGCAAAATATTCTTCATTTGGTTAAAAAACAGCGGCATAGATGGTTACAGGAATTATGAAAGAGAAAAGAAGTTTGGCATGAGTGTAAAAGGGTCTAAGGGTGATAAACTTAGAATTAAGAAAAAAACGCATTATAAAAACTCCGAAGAAAATAGGAAGATTTTTACCTCTCCTGCTTCCAATTTTGGAAGCCCTCGGTGCTTTGGGGGGTGGTGCAGCAGGAATAGCCAAACCTGTAATGGTGTGAAAGCATCAAGACAACTGCTTGAAGAAACTCAGCGTCGTAACAAAGCTATGGAACAGGTTGCAGCCTGAAAAGGTTTATTTATAAAACCATTTAAAAAAGGAAAGGGATTATTTATGAAACCTTATAAAGGCAGTCCAGTAAGAAAAACGATAAAAAAAAAGCTCAAATAAAATTTCCGCTTTAACTAATATTGATTTCATAAAGTATGCTAAACTTCTAACAATTTTAGAGGTGTTTTTATGCGATAGATAAAAATAAAGATAAAGAAAGCGGTATTGTCAATTTGGATATTGAGAGAAATGATGGTTCTCACTAGGTGGCTTACACAAAAAAATTTAAAAAAATGTTGTATATTTTGACAGTTACGCAAACCTAAAACATCCTATAGAGCTTCTTAAATATTTTAATTAAAAGGGGAAAGCCAATGTTTATTACACCTACGATGTCGAGCAAAAGTTTAGCGATTATAATTGTGGACAGCTAGCTCCTGGTTTTCTATGTAAGTACACGAAATAAATTATTTACAGCATTTCTTAAAATTTTAGCAAAATGTCTACAGCGTTTACACTGACAGGGAATTCTACTTTATCATCTGATTTTAATCCTCCTATCTATTTGGATGATGGAAAGCAATACTTATTAGTGTTTTAAAACTTTTATGTGTATTTCTAATAAAAAAAGGGTAAAAACAAAATGTTTATAAGGAAATTATTATTTCTGATGGAACTTTACTAATCTGAAAAATGTTATAAAAAAAGAAATGTTTATTGCTTTTAAACTAACTCCACCATATTTTAATCTACGACCGAATCTTAATACATTAAAATGTAATATTGAATGTGGTCAAGAAATTGATTTCACCAAAGATGATTCAATAGGAATGCTGTTGGGTTTTAAAAAACGTAAGGTTAAAGCAAATGTATAGGATGAATCCGATGAAGTTGTAAACATTTCTAAGGTTAACGCCATTTGTGTAGATTGTAACATTTGTGTTGGATCTTTTAACAATAGCAAACCAGTTCACATAATTCATCAATTTTTTCCTACCGTATCACCTGGATATAAAGTAGTAGAATCTCCAATGCCTATATTATACTTTCCAGTCAGCGTTCAAACAATCAACAACATTACAGTAAGAACTATAGATCAGAACGGCGACCTTAACTCTCATAAACTATAACTGTCAGATTGCATTTGAAAACTAACAGTAATGGTTACTAGATATAACAGACCAATCAAAATTCAACCTATTGCAGTTAGAAAATCTTATAAAAAAGGAGAGTGTAACCACAAAGTTAGTAGTTCCAAGAACATCAAACAGTTAACCACAGAAAACAAAAAATCGTTGAC
The DNA here is from genome assembly GCA_030620095.1 of Kuschelorhynchus macadamiae. Classification (NCBI taxonomy): domain Eukaryota; kingdom Metazoa; phylum Arthropoda; class Insecta; order Coleoptera; family Curculionidae; genus Kuschelorhynchus; species Kuschelorhynchus macadamiae. The sequence continues at coordinate 241,314 of JAUTXW010001949.1, forward strand.
AATTCCATCATATCTTTCGAATTGCATACTATCAGCCATTCATATCTTCAAAATTTGATTATAATGATGAAATACGGATTAAAATCCAAGAACTATAAACATACACATTACCGTCTTTTATAGATAGAAGGAACTCTAGCTAACTCTGAAGGAAAATATACACAAAAATTGAGAGTTGTAAACAATGGTATTGCGTTTTTGTTTCGAGAGATACGTTATGAATTAAATGGAGTAACTATAGACTCTATAAGAAATGTTTGTTTAACATCAACACTAAAAGGATATTTGTCTTTTAATGACAATGAAAGCGTAAATCTGCAAATGCTGGGTGGTTTCCAAACAGAAGCGGAAAACACGGAATTTTGGTAGTTGATAAAGGTAGATTTAATGTATCCATACCCCTAAAGATGCTCCTTGGATTCTTCGAGGATTATAAAAAAATTATTTTAAATATGAAACAAGAATTAGTACTCATCAGAGCAAATACTGATTTAGATGCTGTGCTCCTTATAGATGATACAGAACCTAAAAAACTTAAATTTCCAACTCCGAAAGTCACGATTAAAAAATTATATTGGAAAGTACCACATATCGAGCTAGATATTCCTCAACATCTTGCGTTAACGAAAATATTAGAAACAAACAAGGAAATTTTTTTAAGATTCCGAAGTTGGGAATGTGTGGAATATTCTGAATTACCTGAAGCGACACGTCATACATGAACAGTAAAAACAACTAGCAAACTGGAAACTCCGCGTTATGCTGTTATTACCTCCCAAGTAGATCGAGAAGGACCCGTAATTCAAGATATGAGTCAATTTGATAATGTTCATCTTACAAACATAAGAACTTTTCTAAATTCTGAGAGATATCCATATCACGATTTATATTTAAATTCTAAGGACAACAAATTTTTTGCTCCATATGAAATGTTTGCTAATTTTAGAAATTCTTACTATGGATTGACAAATGAACCAATTTTTACACCTGAAAAATGTAAGTCAACTTTACCTATTTCACACATTGATTGCTCTCATCAGAAGGAATCGCTTCAAAGTGGTTCTGTAGTTATGAGGGTTAAATTCGAAATAAATGAAAATATTAAAAAAAATACCTCTGTTTATTGTCTTATTTTACACGATAAAATATTTAGCTATAATCCTCTAACTAAAATATTAAAATAACTTTAATGCGCATGCGTCAGCTTTAATATTTATAACACAACCCAATCAACTTTCCTTAATTATGGATTATATGCATGAGTTGATCATTTTTCAAACCAAATTACAAGATCTGAAGAAACAAATTAAAGAATATCAATTAAGAGAGGATATAATAAAAAAAATCAATATTTAAAGATATGAGATTCATTATAGATATTCAGGGAGTTAAAGTGGAGAACAATAAATTAATTGTTAAAGAATTGGCAGCTTACAATGGGTTTAAAATCAGTCATCACATTTTTAAAGCGCCATTTCCCTTAAATCATTTACCTTTAAGTCTATATAGTAGCGCCATCTGGCTAATAAAAAGCCATCATTGCATCGATTGTAATGAAGGATTTACTCCTTATCATAGATGTGGAGATATTATCAGAAACTTATCTGAAAAAGCCGACTTTGTCTACGTTAAGGGTGAAGAAAAGGCTGAGTTTGTAAGAAAATATTCTCTAAAGCCAGTTATTGAATTTGATGAACAACCAGCTTTACCGAAATTGGAACCATTCTGCTTTTATCATAAGAAAACTCCTTCTGTTTGTGCATTAGCAAATGTTTTTCATCTGTATAACTATTTTTTTATGAAATAAAACGACTAGTTTAAAATATATTTGTTTTATTTTTTAAATATTTCCTTATACACAATACATGTTCGCTTAACTCTAATTTTTTTAATTCTTCTATAAATTTTCTTTCATTTATACTTTTAAGAAAATCTATTCATGCCATAGCTGCAAGTTTACATAATTCTGCATATTCTGTATAATGTAAATACACAACCAATGTTTTGAGCTTCACTGTCTTGTCCTTCATATGCATAATATTCAGAGAAGGCTGCAGACATTATGAACTCTTCATACATTTCTGTATTTACACTAAAAATTCTTCTTCTTTCAAAATGTCTTTCAATAGAATTGGATCTTCAACATATTCCTTGAGTTTAAGAAGGTGATAACCAAATCCCAATTCCCTTATTTCATGTATAAGTTGAATTAAATCTAATGTTTTACAATATTTGTCACAGGCAGATGCAGCGTTCGCATATTCATTAGATAGTTTGTCGTAATAATGACACCATTGTGGCCTACTTTGCAGAGAATCCTGAGAGTAAAAAAATGAAAATAACTAAAATTCTTTTCTTAATTTTCAGACAGCTTCCTGTAATTTGTTGCAAATCACCACAACACTTTTTTATAGATCGCGATGGTACATCTATACAATCATCCTCTTGATTATGGTGAGTGTAACACGGCAAGTTTAACTGTAGTTCCTTTTCACGTCGATAGCGTTTTGGTTAAATTTGAATTAATTCCACTGACTCGACAAACCTTCTTAAGTAATTAAGAGGAATATATTTTAGATCCTCGGCTTAATTTTCCACAATGACACCATTAGCGCTAAACAAATAACTTCACCAACACGTTCATTAATATCTTTGGTAGATACCGTAGCGGATTCCATGTAACTGTAAGAATGACTTGCTCTGTTGGCTGATAAGATTTAAATAAAACATCTCCCTAAAATGCCTAACGACGACTGGGAAGGGCACACATAAGAATCAATGTAGGTGGAGTAGAGACAAGTGGGCGGGGCCAAGGATAAGTGGGGGAAGTAGTCAACCAATCAAAAAAGGGGTGAGGGAGCCCGCTTAAGCCCCCAATATACTCTACTCCAGTTTTTTTGTATCAGACATCATTTTCGTGAAAAATGAAATAAAATTAAAGTTAATCGAATAAGCGGATTTTTTAGCAGAACAGAACGAGCGACCGACCGTAATGGAAAAACATGAAGATCGGTAAAAACCCGGAACTATGATTTTTTCACGATTAATGATATTTCCTTTTGCGGGAAGTGAAAACTCACGCCGCCACTAGCATTCGTCAACAAATGGCCACGGCTTGGACATGAGCCATCCCCACTTCTTGTTTTATCGTAAACATTGGTCGATAGAATGTGAAAAATAGGGGAACCATGTTGGGGCATACCCCTAACGTGATTTATGAATAAATTGTGATCTCTACCTTAATTCTTACTCTAAGGAATTTCCCATAGAATTTTTTCTATTTTTAATTAAACCTATGAACACTTTATACCGTTTGAAAGATAAACCATCATATTATGACTGTAGTTTTTTGATATAGGGTCATTTTTCGGAGAAAATAAATGGTAAAGTTCCTTAATTTTAGAGAGATAACGAATATAAAAAAGAAATTTGAAAAAAAGTCTATTGAATAAGATTTTTTACGTTGATTTTTCAAACAATTGAATTTGGCCGCCATTTTGTTATACCGTATTAAATTCGTATCACAACTTCACCAGTTTATCTCTACATCACACTCAATTCTTGCACAAAAATTGAAATAAATTTAATAAGTAGTATTTTCAGGCTGATTTTTTAAATATTTTATTAGGCCGTTATTTTGTTATGCTATCTTGGATTCGTAGCAAAATGTTACCAGTTCATTTCTATTGATATAACTTTTCAACATTGTTCCGCCATATTGGATTTCAATCAAAATATTACCAGGTCATCCCCATATGAATTCTAATTTTTGACTAAATTTGAAGTCAATCTGGTAAGTAGTTTTTAAACTGTGCCGCGAACTGACAGACAGACCGACGGAATTGCTAAAACATATTTTTGGTATCTAGGGACGCTAAAACGTGAAGATATGTAAAACCTGAGAGGGTGATTTGTTCATGATTACAAACATTTTATTTGGCTGCCATTTTATTCCACCATATTGAATTAGTAACATAGTTTTTTTTAGTTGATCCCTATTTTTTCCCAAGTAGTGATGGCACACAATTTGAAAGTCATCCATTAAGCAGTTTTTTTAGGCTGAATCTTTATTAAGCCGCCATTTTGTTCCGCCATCTTGGAGTCGTACCAAAATGTTATCAATTGATTTCAACATAATACTTAATGTTTGTGCAAAATTTGAGACAAATTGGATAAGCAGTTTTTTAATAACATTTTTAACATGTTACTAGGCCATTTTATTTCGCCATAATGGATTTTTACCAAAATATTACCAGGTCTTCCCCATATGATACTTAATTTTTGAACAAAATTTGAAGCTAGTAGTTTTTTTAGCTATGCCACGAACAGGCAGACAGATAGAACAGAAACGTGAAGATCTGAAAAATCTCGGAGGGTGGTTTTTTGACAAATACAATACTTCGCTTTTACGAGGGAAGCAAAAATTAAGACATTGCTCCGACGTGAAGAAAAATCAGATTTTTACTTACTAATTCTCCGAGATTTTTCAGATCCTCACATTTCGGGGTCGGTCTGTTCGGGGCATAGGTACCTACTTACCCCATTAACTTCACATTTTGATTAAAAACTAAATATTGCGGAACAAAATTTACGTCAAATTTAGTATACAAAATCGAATGTTTCTTCGAATTCCGTCGGTCTGTCTGGGGTCTGTCTATCAGATCGCGGTACAGCTTAAAAACTACTTACCAGGTTGACTTCAAATTTAGTCAAATTAGAGGTCATAACGGGATGACCTGGTAATATTTTAGTAGAAATCCAATATGGCGGAACAATGTTGAAAAGTTATATCAATGAACTGGTAACATTTTGATACGAATCCAAGATAACATAACAAAATAACGGCCTAATAAAATAATACAATCTCCCAACTTTCAACTTTGCCGGGCGATGTACTGAAATATTAAAATAATTTAAATAAGGCGTTCACCAAGAAAATATTCTAAATTCGGAATGAGTCGCAATGACGGTAGTGGGAACTGGTTAACCTCCGCCTTCTGCTTTCTGTTCTCCAAGGTGATCCGGCGGACTGTCCCTAGCTGTTTGGAAGCAATGCTTGAACTTTTTCTAATTACTGATTTTTTGAATTTTATGTTCTTATAGGTTAAACTAGATTTTTTGCAAGACGATGAAATGAAAATATTAAGATATTGAATCTATAGTTGTTACTATGGCTCATCAGAGATAATTAGCTTTATTCAAAATAATGCTAATATATCGGATAAAAGCATTATAACTATCTAGTTTCCCCATAACTATGTTTGAGATAAAACACAATTACGTATTATTTCCCAAAAAAAAATTAGAAAAGAAGCGTATAAAAATATAAATATTTTCTAAAAATATTAACTTTGAAGGGACCATTCACACTTTAATTTTCAATATATTTTTAGTATATTCCACGTCTTATACCCTCAATCTTAATATTGTTCTAATTTATTGAGGCTCTTTAACATTTGTTGCTACATCTAGCAATCTGGCATGAAACTGCGTAATACTTTTGTTGCCACATATGGCAACATGGGTTTGAAGCGGTTAAACCCTACAAAGACGCTTTAGTAAAGAAAACGTTAAAAAAACTCAAATAAAATTTTCGCAAAGAGCATTAATTATATTGATATAATAAAGTATGCTAAAATTGTCGCGGCATTGTCCATTTGGATAGTAAAAAATAAGTCATGAATAAGTTCTCACTGGGGGCTTGAGTAAAAAATGAAAAAAATGTATATTTTAACCACGTCTTGAGCTTCTTAAAAATTTTAAAACAAGCAAGAGTGTAAATATATATTACACCTATAATGTTATGCAAAAATTTAGCGATTATAATTGTGTGATATAGGTACACGAAATAAATTATTTGTAAATTAAATGTGTACAACATTTAGATTGACATGGAATTCTTCTATTTTATCATCTGATTTTAATCCTCCTATCTATTTCGATGCGAGCAACGAATATTATTTAGGGTTGGCAGATTTTGAAACTCTTATGAGTATTCTTAATATACAGAAGGGAAATAACAAAATGTTTATAGGTGATAAAGAGATTACTATTCCTGATGGAACTTATGATATTACTGACTTGGAAAATATTATAAAAAAATGTTTAGGGTTTTTTTACCGTCATTCTTTAATATAAAATCAAATCTCAATACAAGAATGATTCAGTACGAAGTCTCTTAGGATTTAAAAAACCGAAAGCTAAAGCAGATGTATGAGATGAATCTTATGAAGTTGTAAATATTTCTAAAGTTAACGACATTTGTGTGGTTTGTATTTGTGTTGGATCTTTTAACCGTGGGAAACAAATTCACATATATCATCACTTTTTTTCTACTGTATCTCCTAGGTATAACACAGTAGTCTCCATTGCCTATATTATACTTCCCAGACAGCGTTCAGACAATCAACAGCATAACAGTAAGAATTATAGATCAGGACTACTAACTTATAAATTTCAGCAACGAAACTATAACTGTCAGATTGTATTTAAAAACGAACAATAATGGTTATTAGATATAATATACCTTTCGTATCTGAAATACAAACTAAACGTCAATCTCTTCAAAAGTTAGGTTTTAACGATCTAAATACTGGATATTTTAAACGTTAACGAACAACTTTACATTGACAATTTAGTGATTGGTTCAAAATTCTTCTCAAAATTTGATTATAATGTCGAAATACGTATTTCAATACAAGAACTAGAGACATACACTTTACCGTCAGAACTTGCACTAACGAGGAGAGGAAAATACACGAAAATTCAAATTTATCAACAATGGTATTGCGTTTTTGTTCCGGGAGATACGGTACGAACTATAGGCTCTGTAAAAACTATTGGTTTGACATTAACACTAAATGAATATTTGTCTTTTAATAACAATGAAAGCGTAAAACTTCAAAATGCTAGGTGGTTTCCCAATAGAAAGGAAGTTAGAATTTTGGTTCATGATAAAGGTAGATCTAATGTGTCTACACCCTTAAAAATGTTACTTGGATTATTCGAGGATTATAAAAAAATTATTTTAAACATGAAAAAAGAATTGGTGCTCCTTAGAGCTAGTAATGTTGTGAATGCTGTTTATAGATAATACGGAATGCAAAACACTTGAATATTCAACTCCGAAAGTCACGATTGAAAAATTATACTGGAAAGCACCACATATTGAGGTAAATATCCCTGAACAGCTTGCGTTAACGAAAATATTAGAAACAAACAAGGATATTTTGTTAGGATTCTGAAGTTGGGAATGTGCTTAATATTCTGAATTACCTGAAGGAACGCGTCATACATGGCCGGTAAAAACAACTAGCAAACTGGAGACGCCACATCATGCTGTTATTGCGTTCCAGGTAGATAGAAAAGTAAAAGTACAGGAAGACAAGATTCAATTTGATAACGTTGTTGTAACAAACAAGATTTATTTTTTGATTCTAAGAGATATCCATCCATTGTGTGTGAGTGATTCTGTAGTTATAAGGATTGAATTCGAAAGAAATGATAATATTAGAAAAAAATACCTCTGCTTATTGTCTCATTCTACACGGCAAAATTTTTAACTATAATCCTCTAACAAAAATAGTGAAACAACTTTAATGCGCATGCGTCAGTTTTAATATTTACAATCTAACACAACGGATTTTCCTAATTAAGAATTATATGCATCGGTTAATAATCTTTCAACACAAATTACAAGAGCTGTAGAAACAAATAAGAGAATATCAATTATAATTTGAAATGGTGAAATTTCAATATTTCAAGATATGAAACAAATAAGGGAATATCAATTATAATTTGAAATGGTGAAATTTCAATATTTAAAGATATGAAAGCCATTGCAAATATTCAAGGATTCAAAGTGGAGAAGAATAATTTAATTGTTAAAGAATGGGAAGCTTATGATGAGTTTAAAATCAGTCCATATAATTTCAATACACAATAATGTTTTGAGTTTTACAGTTTTGTCCTTCAAACGTATAAAATTCAGAGGAGGGACATTATGAATCCTTCATACATTTCCATAACAATTGTCTCCATCGTTACACTAAAAATTCTTCCTCTTTCAAAATCTCTGTCACTAGAATTGGATCTTCAACGTTTGCTTCAAATTAAGAAGATGATAACCAAACACCAATTTTCTTATGTCATGAATAAGTTATCTTAAATCTAATGTTTCACAATATTTGTCAGAGGCAAATGCAGTGCTCGCATATTCATTAGCTAGTTTGTTGTAATAATTGTGGTTTGCTTTGCATATAATCCTGAGAGTACGAAAATCAAAATAAGTAAAATTCCTTACTTAATTGTCTGATAGCTTCCAGTAATTTGTTGCAACCTTTTGATTATGATAAGTGTAACACGGCAAGTTTAACTGTAATTCCTCGTCATGCCCATAGCGTTCTGGTAGCTTTCCACAAATTTGCATTAACTCCCCGACTCGACAAACCTTTTTGAATAATAGAAAGAGATATATGTTAGATCATCCGCTTTAATTTCCCACAAAGGCACCGTTAGCGCTAAACAAATAAATTCACCAACACGTTCAATAATATCTTTGGTAGGTACTGTAGATGAACCCTATATGACTTAATGTAAGAATGAATTGCTGTGTTGGCTGCTAACACATAAAAAAAGATCTTCCTCCAGAGGCACACGTCAGAATGGAGTTTAAAATTGGGAACGGACAATAAGATTCAGGTGGAGTCGACCAACGTGGGGTGGCCAAGGACAGGTGGGGGAGTGGGAGGAACAATCAGAAAAGCGATGAGTGAACCGAGACTAAGCCCTCAATATCCTCTACTCGTTCTCTCGGATGTAATTTTCCTTACATTTCGGAGTACTATTGATTATCTGCAAACTTATTGGTACATGAAAATTTGCTCAGTAGAACTACCGACAATTCCCTCCAAGCAGACTTAGTACACTTTAATTTCAGGCATTCGATAATGTAAATTATTCCATCCTGATTGAGAAACCTAGAAACTATGGAATTGATAACCCCTTACTATTTTGCCTAGACAGTTACTTTTGAGACCGAAAGCAAACAGTAAAATTCTGCAACTGCAAATTTAGGGAAATAAAAGGGCATTCTCAAGGATTCCACTTTGGCCCAGTACTCTTTATCATCTTTATAAATGATTTGTTCGAGGTATTTAAACACTCTCGACCATTGTTTTATGCAGACAACCTAAATATTTTTCGTCAAATCTCATCTATGCATGATTGTTACTTATTGCAAAATGACACCGATTTGATGCCTTGGTTGCATGTTGTGATGAAAACTAAATGGAACTAAATATCCAAAACCTGTCATAATATTCATGACAAAAAAACTCTTTAAGCATGCTTATTGGGTAAGGCTCAAGAACTGAGTAGAGAGATGTTCGTAAGAGAACTGGGGTGCAATTTTGGAGATAACGATAGCTAAGTTAACGTTTGCTAAATCACGTGATTTAAGGAAACAATAGATGGGTGGGTAAATAGAAAATTACATGCATATTTTGACATCAAGTAAGCCGTGTTTTGTACTCCGATTTAACATTTGTTTTACCTTAACCTTAAAATTATTTTGTTGACGCTGACGAAAACATACAAAACACGAAAAAATATTACTAGTTTCTGTTTATTGGCATAAACATATTTTATTAGTCTGGAAATAATGAAAAGGTGATGAAGAATCGAACAGCTGCAGCTTTTAGGTCTGTTCGAAAAACCACAATACTTGTATTAAGTATACTACACTTGGACACTTTTAAAAGAGAAGATAAAGCGGCATTGCTAGTACGAGTTGGCCAGAGTTGGTGATCGAATAATTAAGCTAACCTAACCTAATACCTACTGTTTCTGTAATTCTGTAATACAGAAGATCCACAAATAATTGGGGATTTCAAGAAACTTCTATATTTAAATGTTATATATATGTAACATATATATATATATATATATATATATATATATATATATATATATATATATATATATATATATATATATATATATATATATATATATATATATATATATATATATATATATATATATATTTTTTTTTTTTATATCATTTTTTTTTGATTTAGGTCAATTTAAAAACTTTACACATATACTTTAAATCATATATTTGCCCATAAACATGATGTAGTTAGATAACGTTTCGACCGCACTTCGGTCTTTTTCAAATCTAAAAATGGAGAAGGGCCTAGAATTTTAATTTATTATTTTTACATTTAATATTTTATTTTGTTAGTATTACCTTAGAACGTAAACTATTAAGGAAAGTACATTTATTTTTAATTTTATAAAAATAGAAAGTGAAAATTTTCCTTCTTACCTCAATACGTAGGATTATTCAAAACGGCACAAAATGTCACATTTCCACATATATACATACACATCGATACAATTAAAACACACATATTATGTTAAAACATTAAGACATCACAGTGGTTATTCCAGTATTGAAATATAAAATTTACTCAGGTTGTTGACGTCCTTCTTATCGTTGATGGCATTTTTACTTTTTTTTTGACCATCTCAAAAAATTCTCTTTTTTTAGTTTGCGGTTCGGATTTTAAGATTTTGGTGTTACTATAATCAAAGGTATGTTTTTTTGAATTTTCATGATTTGTTAGAGCCGTCGCGTTTTTTTTGTCATACTTGTGACCCTTCAGTCGGTTTTCCAAGTATTGGCTACTTTGACCTATGTATGTACACACTGTTGCAATCTTTGCAGGGTATTTCATAAATAACATTATTTTTTTTGTTTTTTGGGATTTTGGATTTTAATCTGGAAAAATTATTTGATAGTAGATTGGAAGCCTTGTGACAAGTTTGAATATTATATTGTTTAAATAATTTTTGAAGTGGTTGGGATAAGCAGTTTATGAAGGGTAAAGATATAATTTTTTTTGTGTTTGAAGTCTGATTATTTTTTATGTCGTTCGAGTTAAAAAATTTGTGGATTCTACTTTTAATGGTTTTATTTATAAGATGTTCGGGATAGTTATTTATTTTTAGAGCATTTCTGGCTTTTTCTAAGGCTTGCTTCCGGTATTCAGGATCTGAGAGCATGATGGCGCGATCTGCTAAACCTACAATTACGGATTTTTTTTGGGAATTTGGGTGGTTCGATTTATAGTTGTATCTAGAAGACCAAGTAGATTTTGTATACCATTCAGTTTTCATAATTTCGCCTATATGGTGTATTGTTAAGTCTAAAAAGTTAATTCTGTTATTTTTTTCGACTTCAATTGTAAATTGTAAGCTTTTATGAAATTCGTTAAATGTAGTTAAGACATTATTTACTTGATTTTCTGGTATTGTAGTAATGCAGTCATCAACATAACGGTAAAAAAATGGTATGTCAAAGTTTAGATTTTTTAAAACTTTTGTTTCCAGGTCTTCCATGACTATTTGTGCTACAACGCTTGATATGGAGGCACCCATTGCGCATCCCTCTGTTTGTTGATATAACTGATCTTCATATAAAAAATATGTGGAGTTCCGTATATTTTTGGTGGCACGGCGTTTCGAATTTTGAGGTTTTTAGCAGTATTTGGAGAGATAAATTGTTTTTTTTTCCAAAAATCAATTAGTTCGTTATTTTTTTTTGGTATTGGTTTTGGGGTCCAATTTAATTTTTTTGTATGTTTTTGTATCATTCAATAAAGAATTAATTTTTTTGGAAGTTGCTTGCATTATTATGGTTTTGTTAGATTTATCGGCTCTAAGTATTTTAATTTCATGGTTTTCTTTTAAGAATTTTTTATATGTATATATATATTTAGTAGGTGTCTGTTTAGGATTTTAATTTCAAATAGGACCTATTCTGTGTTAAAATAAAATTATTAAAGTTTTTAGCAAGTTTTGTTACTTCCTTATAAAACTATCATAAAGTATAAAAATAAATTCAAAATTAATACTGAACTATTTATTAGGTTTAAAATATTTAAATGTAAGGTCTTTAATAAGAACCACCTTCTTTTAAACCAGTTTTTGTAAGATTTTGTTAATTACAGCATAGATATACCTATTTAAATAAAAGTTGTATGTGGTCAACAGAGCTATAATTTTATTTTTGTTGAGCATAGAAAGGACTCCAAAAAATAAGAAGGTGAAAGTAAATTATCTTGGTGTATCTTGAATCAATTGATTGACGTATAAAGAAAGCTGTCTCTTAATATTTTTACTATTTTTCATACTAACTATATTAACCAACAAATTTTTAGAGACAATCTTTTCTTTCTTTGGTTATTTAGATACTAACCAAATTATGAGTTAAAATTGCCTTTTTAGACATTTTAGTCAAACGGAAATATTCTATTGGCTGGATTAATTTTTTTAGTTCTTTAATTATTACTTGTTTAATTATTTAGTATTATTCTTAATTGTTTCTTTGTTATATTATTATTGTTCGTATTCCCTGTAGTGAGCTTATAGACTTACAACTGGCAATGTTGAGAATAAATAAACATACACTAATTTTGAAAATATAAAGTAGGCAACATAAAATATAATTTTTTCATGTCTTGCCCTGGAAAGAGTTTTAAGTTTTAAGCACTCTATTTGTAACTGAAATATTTGGATTTTTTTGTCCTGAAATAATATGAACATTTATAGATAACTATAAATTTCATCTTTAAGAACTATATAAATCAGAACCCATTTATATATCATAGGTATTTCAGAAAATCAGAAATGCAGTTTTTTGGAAAGGTATCTTCTAGTTTTTCTTACGGGTAAAAAAGTAAAAAGTAAAAAATTTAATTAAAAAATACATATTTTGTCAGCCTCAATATATGTAGAAAGATACTGATAATTACTATACAATTGATAGACAGAAATGTTATTTTTTTATAAAAAAAAACAAAATAATCACAATTAATACTTACACAGGTATATATCTTCTACAATCAAAATGGTGAAAGAGGAAGAATTTTTAGTGTAACAATGGAGACAATTCTTATGGAATGTATGAAGGATTCGTAATGTTTGCAGCCTCTTATGAATTTTATGCGTTTGAAGAACAAAACTGTGAAGCTCAAAACATTATTGTGTACTGAGATAATATGGAATTGATTTTAAACCCATCATAAGCTCCAATTCTTTACCAATTAATTTATTGTTCTTCTTTTTAAATCATTGAATATCTGTAATGACTTTCATATCTTTAAATATTGAAATTTTTTCACCATTTCGAATTTTAATTAATATTCTCTAAAGTTAATATTTTCTCCAAATTTGGGATATTGTTAATTCGAATAATCGAATTGGGCTTAAAGGGATTAATAAATAATAAATTTCCTTTTTACTTTCCTCGTAAAAAGGAAGTATTGTAATCGTGAAAAAATTACCCTCCGAGATTTATTCAGATCTTTACGTTTCCGGTTCCCTAGGTGCCAAAAAAACATGTTTTCCCAATTCCGTCGGTCTGTCTGTCTGTCCGTCTGCCTGTTCGCGGCATAGCTAAAAAAACTACTTACCCGATTTACTTCAAATTTCGGTCAAAAATTAAAGGTCATATGGTAATATTTTGGTAAAAATTCAATATGGCAAAACAAAATAGCGGTCTAGTGAAATGTTAAAAAAATATTACTAAAAAACAACTTATCCAATTTATCTATAATTTTGCACAAAAAGCAAGTATTATGTAGAAATAAATTTGTAAAATTTTGGTACGTATCCAAGATGGCAGAACAAAATGGCGGCTTAATAAAGTATTATTACACTTTACTATTACTAATCAAATAAAAGATTTATAACGAGAGAAGTTCCGGGTAAAGGAAATTGACCGTTTTTTTTAAATAAACCTATTCGGGCTCCAACATTCTCCATAGCTTTGTCATGACGCTAAGTTTCTTCAAGCAGTTGCATTGATGATTTTACTTCATTCACAGCTTTGGCCATTCATGCTGCACCATCCTTCAAAGCACCGAGGCCTTCTAAAATTGGAAGCAAGAGTGGTAAAGATCCACCAATTTTTTCCAGGGTTTTTATAATGCGCTTTTTTTATTCTAAGTTTACCATCCTTAGACACTTTTACATTGATACCAAACTTTCTTTTCCCTTTCATAATATCTGTAACCATCAAAGCCGCAGTTTTCTCATCAAATGAAGAATCTTTAGCTTTTACTCTTTGCCAAGCTTTATTTGCTAGAATATTGTCTGCTTCGTGTCTTTTTGAAAAATCGTTAGATTGGGTTTATTCAATGTCGTGATCATTACAAGCAGCATCTAAAGGATCTTAATCTTTTTTCCAACAGTGTTCCCGGTCCGCAATAGTTGTAACAAGGAATGCGTATTTTTATATGGGTTCATTTTTTGTTGCACACATACATTTAGATTGACAAAGCAAAATCTTTTTGGTTTTTTCGCAACTGAATTAAAATGTCTAACTTTAAATTGATTCAAGCAAATATTTATAAAAATTATATATCTCAACATGTAGACTAGTCTGTCTACGGAATGTTTCTATACATAATATAAATAATATTATTTAAGCAAGCATAAGGAACTGTGTCATTTACCTTAAGTTTTTATACACATAGTATTTGTACAGCTACTGCTCGTCTATAAAAAAACTAAAGGTAAATGACACAAATTCTTATGCTTGCTTAAATAATATTGTTTATATTATCTATCGAAACATCATGTAGACAGATTAGTCTACATATTGACATATGTAACTATTAAATATTTGCTTCAATCGATTTGTTTTAAGCAGATTTAGTTGAAATGAAACTTTATTCAAAATTTGGAAACAAACAAATTTCTTCTAGGGATTACAACGAAACCAGTTGACATTATTACTGAAGATATAAAAGTTGAAGGTGTAACCTACAATGGCCCGCCAGGTTTATATAAACTAATGTTTAAAAAAGAACCTATTAGGTACAACAAAGAAGAATTTTGAATGAGTTTATAGTCATTCTATCAAAAACTAATGCATATCGCAGAAACCATGACCCTAATGAGCATGTTCAAGGAAACGATTCAAATATGTGATTATTATGGGACTATACTTACAAGCCAAAGGTGTAACGAAAACAAAAATTCTTAGAACAACAGCAAAAAATCTTATAGAAGCATTAAGTAGACCTAAGGCTCCATATAGACAAACACGACAGATATTGGGAATGGGGATTTCTTTAAAAGTTAACAAAACTAATACAGACTATGTATATTGGGATAATGTCAACAATATTGAAATTATTTCTATTATTGAAGAAATACGAAATGCCAAAGTTTTTCTATAAATAAAAGCTATTGAAAAAAAATAATAGTTGCATAATAGATTTTGAATATCTCACCGAATAAATTTGGAACTCATATCCTAAATGCCTTTAAAGCCTCATTATTTTTGCATCCTTCCCATGGTTTCTTTTTCTGAATTTCTGTTCCAGCTGGTTTGGATGCATTAGTAATAATTCTAAAATAGTACAATAATTCCCTGTTTTGGGGTTTTTAGTTGAAGACAGAGTATCATATTCTTTAATAAGACAATTGGGTACGCAAAACAGACTATTTTTAAAAATGTCAAAGTAACTCTTAAATTTCCGTTCTTGTAAAATATTTAATTTGTATTCGATTAGAGGTATTTGTTCCCATCATCTACACATAGTTTCATTTCCAAAACATAAGTAATAACTATTCCTTTCAATTGTCACTAACGACATTTCACCAAGTTTGTCAAAAAGAATGAATATATTTTTCAAAAATATAGTTTCTTGAAATGAGTTGGATGATAAAAAGTAATTTGTCATAACGCTTTGATATTTTAGTAGGTCCTTCCAATTATCTTCACTTAGAACAATGGATTGATTTTTATTTCCACCAATTCAATACATGGTAAAAAATCACTTTCTAAACACAACGCTATATTCACAAACTTTAAGTTGGATTTATTTAAAGAGTACTGTTTAGAACTGACTATAGTTTGTTTTTCGATAAAATGAGATGCAGGATATATAAACTAACTAAATAATGATTTGCAACACATTTTAGGCTACTATACTTACTTAACATTGGAGGAATAAAATTAAACTACAAAAAATTCAAATATTAAAACTTTTAATTCTAGTTTTTAAATAAATCACAAAAACAATGCAAGTTAGAAATAAAAATATATATAATTACAATTCTCTTTCTTATGAACAAATTTTATCCATTCTGAATAAATGACAGTTTTTTTTTATCAAACATATATTTAATCTTCATAAAATAATTAACTCATAAGTAATTTTCTGTAATATTACAAGTAAAAAAGTGTGAGTTTTCAGCTATGTAAACCATTCTCATTCGTTTATAACAATTAGTTTCATTTTAATTCTTATTAATACACACGTCGGTTCTAATTGTGTTAGGAATATGATTAACATATAATAATCTGCCAACAAGGGAGACTAACATAATAAACTAAATAATACTAATACAACATTTTATATACTCGTACAAATATCCTATATACAAACTTCACAGTTTTAACTTTCCTTTCCAATTTCAAAATCAGATAATAATTGTACATAATTCTTAAGTGGGAACGAGCTTTAAATATGTAAAAAAATCTTAAGTGGGAGTTTCTTCTAAACGACGTTATTTCGCTTTCGATTTATTTTCAGAATGTAAAATAGACATAGACAATATCTTTGTGACCTCATGCTAGAGGCTTTGTGGTATTAGAAAAACGTTCATGACTTGTCAAGGCTAGTTAATCAAATCAAATTCGTATAAATATTGTGAATATTTGACTTAAATAATACATTGTGCAGGACACTTTTTTACCTTTTCTTTATAATCTGATAAGTTTAATTGTTTTTCTTTGGCAGATTTACGAATGCCTTTTTTCCTTTTTATCTAAATTATCTATAGTTTTTATGCAGTATGTCTTAGCACCGGTACCAAAAAAAAAACTTTCTGAAGGTACACCTTTATATTCATCCTTAAATTTACTTTGAATTGAGGTTTTGCAATTAAATTCTCGGCACTTAATTTATTTCGGCATAGTTTTTCCCAAAATACTGATATTTGCGGATTTGTACGATTTTTTTTTTCAAATTAGTATTCAAATATATTTAGCTAACCACGGAGATTGTGTACATTTAATTCCTCGGTGTATTTTCAGAAGTTTAAGTCCAAATTGTAAGCTTTATATTAAAGCACGAAAATGAATAACATAACACTTATTGTTTAAATTGGGAACTAATTTAGAATATTTTGAAATTGGTGGCTTAAATTGTTACGGGGATTCTGGGGATATTCTAAGTCAATTTCAAAAACATATCCCGTAGATGATGTATCTGGAGATTTAAATTATTAATTGCATTAATTTCATTGATTTCATCCTCAGAAAGCCAAAGTTTTTTCCTAGCAACTACTGTTTCACTGCCAAACAATACAAATTTGTTGCAACTAAATAGGCGATATATTTTGTTGGATATTTAGGATTAACGTTATCAGGAAAAGGATTATTGGTTTCCGACTTGCGAGCTGAATAATATTAACTCCACCGCGAACTCCTTTTTGGAAGAAATGAAGCATATCTGGATCAGTCAATAATTCTAATTCTACATTTGTAAATTTGATGATAGGCTCTCAACAGATGGAAGGTCTAGTTACATAGTTGCCAGGATCTAATTTATAAGATTTGTGGCGACTGAATGTCTCCCACATTTGTCTGCCAGAGTTAAAATTTGCGCATATCACACTGTATATATTTGTTTTTCTTTTCATTGTTACTGCATAACATACTGTACATATTTATTTTATTTTACATTTACTTTTTTAATTTAGGCTAATTATCTATTGCTATTGAGAAATGTAACAATTTGTAGGTACTTAGTTTTCTGTACATAATTGTGGGAATTTCCATCGGCATTTAGAGTCTAATTTAGTTTTAAAGTTCTTGTATGCTATCCGTTAATTTTTATTTTTACAACACTTCTTTGTACGATTTTATGTTGTTGCACGTTCGATAATAGGAACCATCACCGATAGTGAACTGTTTATTCCATTAGGGTTTATGATAGGAAAATACCGAAACGCCCCTTCTCAGTAAAGCTTTTTCCAAATTCCCATTTTACTATCTGTAATGAATGTTTTTATTTTGACCATGGGAAAGTTAAAAAGATAGAAAAAAACCCCTTTTGCCAACGAATAGAACCAATCAAAGCGAGAAATTTTGGCACAGGGGGTGGAACTATATGTTTCTTGAAATTTGTATTAATATTAGAGGAGGACTCTGTTTTTGGACTTGCAAGAAGTCGGATGTGAATTTTATTGTTCTAGTTCAATAGACTTATTTTATTTCATTTTAACAGTGTTTTAATAAACTTTCACAGTTCATACAAAAAAGGAATGTATTGGATATATAGCTAATCAAGCACACACATACGTTGCTAAAGTGGTGACCCCGACGTGATTTGTTTTGTGAGAGCAAATAGTGTAATTAGTGATTCAGTGTTTTAGTGATAAATTGAACAATCAAGTAAGTACCTAGTATTACAGTGAACTTTTTATCATTCCTTTTGTGGTACGTTGTGTTTTAGTCAATACAACAGTCCCTAAGCTATCGTGAGTTTATTTGTAACAAATATTTCGCGGTATACCATGCCTAACTCTGCGGCAGAAACCAACAGTGTCATCCCTATCGCGAACGCTGTCGCGATAAATTCCGCGCCACGACTTCCAGGCTTTGACCCGTCGGATCCAGAACTTTGGTTTGTAATCGTAAAGGCTTGCTTTAATAGATCAAAAATCACAAACACCGAGCAAAAATGTTTGGACATTCTCGCGAAACTTCCGCCGCGATATATCAGCCGAAGTGCGCGACATTGTGACGAAACCGTTAGATTCTAATTCCTATTCCGAGCTAAAAGAACAACTCATAAAGCGGTTAAGTGCGAGCCAAGAACAGAAGACCAGGCAACTGCTAGAAAACGAAGTTATGGGTGACGAAAAACCTTCCCAATTCCTTCGAAGACTGCAGGCACTAGCATGATCAGTAGTCCCGGAGACATTAGTGAGGAGTATTTGGGTAAGACGTTTACCAGCCAATCTACAACCTATACTAGCTACACAATCACGTCAAACACTAAGTGAAACTGCGGACTTGGCTGACAATATATTTACTGCTCTGCCCGTGAGCCCTTCCGTAGCGGCAATCACCCCTAAGCATTCGCAAGAATACCAGATTCTCCATTCACTCATGCAACAACTAACACAGCAACTTTCAGAGGTCAAGGGAGAGCTAGCTAGTGTCAAGCAGGACGTGCATGCTTCAAGAGGAATGCGAAATTCCCGCACGTATTTTCGATCCCGATCCCAGTCGCGGCATCGTTCGCCATCTACACCTAGGGAAGCGCGCCCAGCCGGATTATGCTGGTATCACTGGCACTACAATCAGGAAGCCCAGAAATGCACTATGTATTGTATATATAGCTAATCAAGCACACACCTGAACCTTTATTGTTATGAATATAAGTATTTCTATAATTTTAGAGGAGGACTCTGTTTTTGGACTTGCAAGAAGTCGGATGTGAATTTTGTTGTTTTAGTTCAATAGACTTATTTTATTTCATTTTAACAGTGTTTCAATAAACTCTCACAGTTCATATAAAAAAGGAATGTATTGGATATATAGCTAATCAAGCACATACATACGTTCCTGAACCTTTATTGTTATGAATATAAGTATTTCTATAATTTTCAAAAACATCGGCTAAAAGTAGATATATATATATATATATATATATATATATATATATATATATATATATATATATATATATTGACAAACAAAAATTTTTTTTGGCTTTTTTGCTACTGAATAAAAATATTTAACTTTAAATTATTTGAAGCAGATATTTAATATAATTACATACCTCAACATGTAGACTAGTCTGTCTACGGAATGTTTCAATACATAATATATATATATATATATATATATATATATATATATATATATATATATATATATATATATATATATATATATATATATTATATATATATATATGTACTAAAAATCGATAAAAATGCGCTCTCACACATCTTTATCAAAAGTTCTTGGCCGGAAAAGATATATGTATAATAGCAGAAATATATAATTTCTGCAGGTGCAAAACGGCCTAAAAGAAGTTTTTTAGTATCTACTCTCCGCATGATGGTGCTAGTGCATACTTTTTAAATTACCTACGGGTTTGCAGCCGGCAATCACCGGAGCCCCGATAGGTGGTGCTAAATGTTACATTTAACTTGTAGTACTGTTTCATTATGATAGACGTTTCGTTTTCGATTTTGTCATATCGAGCAATCTGTTATTTCAGATCTCCCTGGGTACAAGCCTGCCTGATGAGGGTAGAGGCCCAGAAATCATGATCGCAGGAGGGTACCCTGTGACATAATCGAAAACAATTCTTTTTTTAGGCCGTTTTGCACCTGCAGAAATTATATATTTCTGCTATTATATATATATATATATATATATATATATATATATATATATATATATATATATATATATTACCTATTGTAAAACAATTAAATACGGTCCATACCTTTTTAGCTATAATGTATTTTTCATTATCGATAATTTCATCAATTAAATCAATATGAAATTTATCAATAGACGGTAAAGGTTTATCATCTAACTTTGGAGTCAATATAAGAATAAGGAAAAACTCTTTTTTGCCTAACATATTAAAATTGCTCTGGGTCTGAAAAATTTATCTTAATTTTAAGACATTGGGAATTATCTAAAATATTATATAGTGGCTCAAGAGATTCTGATAATAACTGAAATGAGTCTATAAAGCGAAACTTTATTTTTAGTTTCATGAGTGTCTATCATAATTTGCTAATTTTTCTTTATTTTGAGCAATAACGCTAATTAATTCTTTCTTGTTACATAACGGCTTAATAAATATTACATTAATAGGTTGACATCGTAATTTTTTAGATTATGAAATATTGTTGGAATGTGAGTTGGAGGTATGAATTGTAAATTACAAAGACGATGAGCTGAGCCCATGTGGTCTATGCATTTTTAAAATTTCCATCTGAAAGAGGTTTTTCACACATAGCACCCAAATGTATTATCATATTTTTTCTGTTTTGAAGCCCTTAACTTATTCATCGGCTTTTGATTAAAAAAATAATTATTATAAAGGTTTTTCACATTTCGTTCAATATATCAAATAAACTTCACAGGACAATCAGTTCCACGATTAAATTTTAAAAACGTGAGATTTTCATTAAATCATCATTTAATCTGACAATCTATTTAATTACATTAAGTGAAGATTTAATATAATAAGCAAATTACAAATGGTGCTTTGTACTGCTTTTGAATGTTTTGAAACTTTAATATGTTTCCTGAAGTAAATTGAATTCGCACAGATTTGCAATCTTTTTTTAAGTGCCTTTGTAATTTCGTATTTGTACATTCTACATTTCTTTTTGTCATACTTTGTTAAAAAAGTAATTCAGATAAATCTTTTATCCAACAATAATGACTATTACTGTCAACAGAAGTATTCAAAAGTAGATTGATAAGTAAATAGTTTTTATGTCTAATATAGTTTAGTGGTTTTACAATCTCATGTACACATTTCTAAAGAATTTTTCAACTCCATAAACATTTATTGATTAAGAATAGGAATCGGCTGTGTACATGTAGAGGTAAACTGGGAATGTAGACTCTTTTGTATTTTGTGCAATTTTTTTATTAAATTACAAACGTAGCAGACCGCTTTCGGTATTTGCCATCATCATTTTCTCTTTGCATTTTCGCAATTTTGATAATTAAATAGCCTTTGGTTTTTAATTCTGCTAGATCCAACCCTGCATTATTAACAAATTCACCTAACAGTTTGTAACTAGATTTTAAATTTTCTAATTCTTTAATATTATATGTAAACCTTTGAATTTTCTACATTAATTTTCTCCTTTTGATGTATTTTCTTAAGATTCTGGCTTTAAAATTTCCATACTTTAATGACATTTAATTGTTTTTACATGTAGCAAACCTCACGTAGTTTAGCTTCCCGTTTAGATTTAACCTACAAAAAGATTTGTCATTTGAAGCGACCATGTGTTAAAGTTTCAACATCTTCATGGTTTAAAGCTCCAAAAGGGGTGAAAGAACACACCCTTTGTGATATGTTGATATGATTTTATAGATGTGATGTTAACAAATTTTAAATGTTCATTGTTCTGTCCGATCATTTTCCTTCTTTGGATTTCCTGTGCTCACCTGACCAACTAAGTACATCATACATCTTTTGAAAACAATTTAAAGCACATTTTTTCCCAAAGAGCTATATAATTCTTTTAATTTCTAATTATGTTGTAAATTTCATAAATTTGATTACTTAGATATCTCAGCTCTTTTAGCAACATATTTTTTATCTTCACCACTTAATTATACAAATAATTCATCTAATTATCTCTTCGACTTTCCTTTGCATTTTATAATTTTTTGTTCTTTTCTCCTAAAATATTCGATTTATAAAATATTGTCTTCTTTTAGTTCTTACCATTTAAAGAGAAGACGGAAATCACTTGCTTTCAGGTGGCACTGATGATGGCGAAAGCCGAAAGCGCTCTGCTACGTTTTTAATTTTATAAAAAAATTCCCATTTATTGATTAATTAAGTTTATTTTCGAAAGAGTTTATCTGCTCTAATTTTTCTGGAAAATATATACCTGTAAAACCAAAGATAGTTTTGATGTCTGGCTATGTTGAAATTTTACTAGGATCACCTGAAGGTTTACATACTGCTTGTACAACAGCATACGCAAAACAGAAGTCATCGTCATTCAAAATGTTGACCAAACTACTCCAGAACTCTGAAATTGAAATATGAGAGGAGCTACATAAAGGATTGTACATGTTGATCTTTACTTCCAAATGGAGAATTTGTTGTAAAATCCAGGCTGCAATTTAAAGGAAAAAAAATTAGTAGTTAATAATGACACTCTTGTAGATAAAAAATTTAGATCCAACTTGAAATAAACAAGAAATCATAAAGATACTATCCTAACCATTGTGTCATTTTTAACAAATGATATAGATATCCCGCGCCTATCGGGCAGGATGGAAACAAGAGGCGGTAGAATCTGAATTATAAAGATTTAACAAAAAATAAAAAATGATTTTGGGTCCTGCTACATATTTCTAGGGTTACCCTGCATAACAGGAGAAAGTGTATTTAAATATAGAAGATATTTACCGTGCTGGATCTTTTGCTAAAAAATCTAAACGGTCTTCATTTTTTTTTCGTTTCCAGAGGACTGTTTAATTTTATTTAGCGCTACCTTGTATAATGAAAAACCATGTTTTTATTAAAGTTAGTGGTTTTTCCAAGTTTTTTAAAATTTTTTCTGTTTTTCAATGTGTTCGCCATTTGTCGAAATATTGTTTTTCTTTTAAATATATAATAAAAAAAATAGGTTTCTACGCCAATGACTTCCATAATTTTCCGATATTAGTGCATTTCTTGCTGTTTTCAATTTAATTGTTATCAATTAAGTTCTCAAACTATGTTTTTTTTACGTTTCTATACCTCTAAAAATATCGAAGATCTGCGTCCATGAACACCCAAAATCTAATCTCCACCAGATGCTGATCTAGAGTATTTATGCTGCAAATTTTAAGATAATCGGTTTGGATCTGAAGTTATTGTGGCGCAAAGTTTATATAGATTCACACGCCCACACTCACACACACAGACACAGACACAGACACACACACACACACACACACACACACACACACACATATATATACTCACCCACACATACACACACTATCATAATCGTTTTTCTAAAAATGTGTTTTCGTCTTTTATTATGGACAGATATCGATTAAACTGAACGAAACCAGAGACTTATACATTATAACAACTGATATTAACGTTCAAATTTAAATATTATCTCAAAATGCCTGCAGTATATTTATACTGGACTAGAGAAATATTACCATAATTAAAAAACTTACATGAAAACTTTTGAATTAAATGCCTTTTTTGAAACACGCATGTCAAACTTGAACTTTTACTTAAAACACAGCACCGTCTTTTGAAGTTTCAGTCGATTTAGTGAAACTTTCTGTCTATATTAAATAGTGTCTCTATAATATATATGATATTCAAAATTCTGTTTAAAATACTACTTGCTATCGAGAAGATATTTGCAAATATCTGAACCTATGTATATCGAATTAAAAACTTGGTTTCTTGTCAAAGTGTTTATTCTGAAGTTTGTCAATCAAATATACCCATCACGGCCTCAGTTATTGTCTTTAAAAACGGCTAAAATTTGCATTTTTTAATGAAATTCGATATTTTCCAAATTCTGTACCTCCGACAAAAAAACATGTTATATATTTTGCAAAACAAAATCAAGCTTTTGTTTTATTTAGTGGTTTTTGCCCCAGAATGTACTAATATGTCGATACAATGGCTTATATACAGACAAACAAATATCGTGCGCACAACATTTCAAAATTCATCCTTAACTTCGAAGGGACTGAATTTTGTATTAGTCTCTAGAGGAAAAATAGACGTTCTTTTGGTGGTATTACTGATTGCCTAGAGTCAACCGTTCAGATGCTATGGTGCCAAACGTAAAACACTAGTAAAACGTATAGAAAGTAAAGTAATTTACAGATTTATTTCTAAATTTTTCGCCCTGTATAAACCGGAGAGCAACTTTGGCGACTAGTTTCTTCAATCCATCGGGTAAATTTTAGAGTCACATAAACTATTCCTGCCTCTCATTACTCTTTTCGCAAAAAAAAAGAGAAATCTTCGAACATTGTAAGATCCACAACAACTTTCCTTAGTTTTTTTTAAAATTCCCCTTCCCACCACTTCCCCGGCATTTGAGAAATAGGCATCCTATTTCAATTTTGAATCTCCTTTATAATCCCCATTCGAACCCCCGTCTCAGCTTGGCCAAAGTGGTCGGTTTCAGCTCCGCAAAATGTCCCCAAAGTTATCCCATTTTTATTTTTTTAAGCGAGATCAGGCGTTAACAAGTTAATTATTCACTTATCAATATCGCGTTCAGGTAGTTAGCCTTGGTTGTCAGAATTTTGAATAATTCGTCATACAGATGATTTACACCAGTCATCTCAGTCACGTTATGGACACGTTATGGAAGGCTGTGGTGAATGATTTAACTGTTGTAGACTTCAAAACTGGCGAGTAGTAGATACCAAATAACTCAGCATTTATCTTACTGCTGCAAGTCTAGACATGACTATCAATATCTCCTTATAAAAGTCTCTATTATTTATTTGCGGTCGGTTTCTTTTTCGAAGAGGATCTACTTTAGTGGGCAGTGCTGATATTTTTATAAGAAATAAATACAAGAGGTTCAAAAACATTAATAATTTACTTGTAAAAATCATTAAAAGTAAGTTTTTCCAAATAGAATCCCCCAATTTTTATAATTTTATTTTATTTGGCACTTAAAATAAGGGCGAATTTTTACGAGATTGTCTATTCCAAAAATTTGGATTTTTCGAAATATTGATAATTTAACATTCTTTATTGTAAAAATGCCATACGGCTTCTAAGTTTTGTTTTGAGTTGGCCATGAAGGGGAGGCGTGGCGAAAACCAATTGAGTATTCGCTTTTGACAATTACCTACTAAAAATAATTAATTATTATAAGTAATTAAAAATATCAAATTATTAATCATGAAGGGGCGGTTAAATTATACACACGAGAATTATTTGAATTTGCACTGGGCAAGCTCTTTCCAATAATAGATAAAAATATATAAAAATTAAACCTACAAACCACAAAACAAAGCTGTAAACTAAAACACAAAATTTACATAGATTTAGTAATAGGATAAATAACTAGGGATTTGCACATTTAAAGGCAATATGTACGAAAACAGTATTAAACAAGAGCATTTACGCCGCAGATACAAGGAAGCACGACAGGAACCTAACACTTCTTAAGTCACGACCTCTGGATGGCCTGCGCGTGGTATCAAAGGAAACTGGTGTCTAAACGTAAACAACTGGGCTTCAACTTTTTTTTATTATTTTTTATTTTTTTTATATTATTTTTTTATTTTTTTATGTCTTATTAGTTATGGTACTTGGTTTGATGGTACTTGGGCGTTCTTGGACTATCTCTTTTGTTCTTTATATTCTCGCGATTCTGCTGCATATTGTTTTGAACAACTAATACCAAAATCTCGATTAATAGTGCAGTTAGTTATGATGAATTCTTTAAATTATGTGAAGAGCGAGATCAGTTATTGTTGATGTCGGCATGGCCTCACTAGTGTGTTCGGATGGTACCTTGATCTGGTGTTTACCGGAGAAACCAGGAATAACTTCAGCCGGAGTCTCCCATAATATGGTGTAGATCCCCACATCCACAACAGGAGTCGGTGCCATCAGAGTTAATAAAAGCAGAAACATCAGCCGCAGTACAGACATTAAGGTAAGCAACGGACCTATTCGAAATGATACTCTAGCAAATGTGTCAACCCCCATGTGTCTTAAAAGAAAATATATATATATATATATATATATATATATATATATATATATATATATATATATATATAGTTTTAAGTAACATTAATTCTATTTACAATTTATATTTCTAAAATTATTTTTTGTTTTTTTTTGCATCCTCCCTCTAGCAAATGTGTCAACACCCATGTGTGACATGTTGATGAAAATATATATATATATATATATATATATATATATATATATATATATATATATATATATATATATATATATATATATATATATATATATATATATATATATATATATATATATATATATGTATATAAATATGTATATATAGTTTTAAGTAATATTAATTCTATTTACAATATATATTTCTAAAATTATTTTTTGTTTTTTTTGCATCCTCAATTAATTGAAAAAACATTCTGGAATTTTATTAATTTTGCTTAGTTTAGGTTCCTCATTGACTGGAATGCTTACGATCAACCATTCAGCCAATTTTTTTTTAATTTGCGTTTTCAATACATTTGACATAGATCTTAGGTTTCGTATATAACTTGAAAATATTTTTAAAGATTTCTTTTACTTTATTTAATTCGGTATATCCAAGGACCCATTCCAACCCTGATATTCTTTGAACCGAACAACGATTTCAGCCAAAATCTGTTTTAAAAAGTTTGCCTTTTCAATGACTTTGACATAGATCTTTGGATTCGTATATGCCTTGAGAATATTCTTAAGTATTTTTTCTGCTTTATTTAATTCGATATATCAATCGTGCAATTCCAATCCGTGATATTCTTCGGACCAATCAACTATTTTTTAAACCTTGTCAGATAACTTGTTTCTTCTAAATGGTGAATTAAACAGGAAATTAGACCAGCGTACACCATCGTAGATAGCTAGATCCTTTTGGACCGAGCCAAATAAACAACTATAACCTTAAATGGCGACGAATAGTTTTGACTCACACTCGACCATGACTAGTCACCTACTATTAATTTTAAAAGTTATTCTTGAATTTTATTTACAAAAAATAAGAATATATTAATCTTTGTGATTCAAAATTACTTTTGTCCACTAAATAGTTTTCAATTTTTTGTACTTCAGCGAAGATTATCATTACACAATTTGCAGAGCAAGTCTTTTTCACAATATTTTTTTGCTCTTTCTCAAAGTTTACAGAATAATATAAGTTCCGTCACTCGAGCTGGCGGCCGAGATCAAAACCGGATTCGTGCAATTGTTTCGCAGTGTGTTACTGATGTGCGGACTTTGGCCGGGCAGTACACCCTGGCTTACGATGTTGGGAGGTTCCTTACTGTTTTTATTTTTGCGTTAAATACAGAGTGGTCTCGTGTGCATATACAAATTAATCATTCCTCGCGTTATTATTTCATCCTAAAATAAACAATATATCGGTGAATTATTTTTCAGTACTATTTTACTGTTTTAAGGAATGTGTAATTTACTTACTCATTATCTATTGTTCCTTGTCCACATATTTGGATTAACCGAATTTTATTTTTTATTATAACCTTTTAAGTTTAACGAATGTAACCATTTTTGTCACAACCCAGTTTCTTTCTTTCTCTATTTTAAAAAAATATATAACGAACCTAATAAATAGTAGCTGCTTTGTTTCATGAAACGAAAATAAAATCTGTATTGCTTCCCTCGTGCAAGGTATTGTAAGCGTAAAAAAATCATCCACCATCCAAGAGATTGTGTTACATCTTTACGTTTTAGTTGCCATATCAGTTTCATCGGTTTTGTCGGTCTGTCTGTTCGCGGCATAGCGAAAAAACTACTTACCCGATTGACTTCAAATTTTAGTCAAAAGTCAGGGCTCATATGCGGATGACCTGGTAACATTTTGGTAAAAATCTAATATGGCAAAACAAAATGGCGGCCTAGTGAAATAATAAAAAAATTATTAACATAAAACTGCGTATCCAATTTATTTCAAATTTTGCACAAAAATCAAGTATTATGTAGGAATCTACTGGTAAAATTTTGGTACGAATCTGAGAGGAACAAAATAGCGGCCTAGTACAATATTTAAAATTCATGGTCTGATTTCAAACTGTGTGCCTTAAATAATTGTGGCATACAGATGAACTAGTAAAACTGTGGCACTAATTGAAGACATAAAAATATTTGTCGTGAAAAAATCGGGTCCTCAGATTTTGCATACCTTCAAGTTTAAGAATCTCTAGATGCCAAAAAGATATGTTTTATTAATTCTGTCGGTCCGTCTATCGGTTTGTCTGTCTGCTTGCCAGTTCACGGCATAGCTTAAAAACTGCTTACCCGATTGAATTCAGATATTCCTCAAAAATTAAGGAGCATTTGGGGACGATCTTGTGAAATTTTGGTAAAAATGCAATTTGGCAAAACGAAATGGCGGCCTAGGAAAATGTTAAATAAATTATTATTAGAAAACTATAAGTTCAATTTTCAATAGAAGTATTTTATGAGTTTCGTTTTTTAAACCGTGAAATATTTTTTTAGAAATATTTAATCAACAGAAAAAGTTATGGTACGAGCGGGGATCGAACTCGCACCTCTGGATCTCTAGCCCATTGTGCTCTAACCATTTGCGCTATCGTACCAATCGATAAGCAATTCGTTAGAACTTCTACATATTCGAACCCACCAATATCATAACCATTATTGATCCTTCCAAAAACTCTAATCTTAATATACCTGTACTAATAGCGATGTCAAATTTGACGTCTAATGGTTATGACACTTGTGGGTTTGAACGTGTACCGCGTGATCTCTTATATTTTGCAGCCCCCATATCTCGATTATTTAAGAAGCAAAAGACTTCTAAAGTTTTTACAGAGTATTTATAACATGATATCACAAAAATCAATTGAACATAAAAAATCGGACTTATTTACCAAACTTTTGTTTCTTCCTATGAAATACCCTGTATATTATATGTTCATCAAATGGGTCTCTTCTAGCTGATTATAAATATTCCAGGTTTAATACCTTTATCTCTAAAGATGCCTGAGTAATTTGAGAAAAACTTTGCTATAAGAGGCAACGTATTCCATTTGATTCTCTATAGAGTGGAGCCTTCTCCCTCTTTCTTATACACGTTGCTTTTTATGGCGAGGTTTCTCCTAAATTTCTCGGGTTTTTTTAGCGAAAAAAATATAAAACCTAGTATGTGTATAATCAGCTAGAACAGACCTATTTGATAAACATATTTCATAAGAAAATACAAATTTCTGATTTTTTATCTTCAATTGTTTTTTTCTGATATCATATTATAAAAATACTGCAAAAATCTTATAACTTTTGTTTTTAAAGATTCTTGCTACTTTTTTAAATAACCGTGATACGGGGGGGGGGGTGCAAAATATAAGAGATCACCCTGTGCGAATTGCTTATCAGTGGTACGATAGCGTAATGTATATGTAATACAATGTAAATATACAATTAGTGACAAAAACAGGCATATGTCTTTTTTGTTACAATATGTTGTATAATTTTAAGTTTAAGTGTTCCTTAAAGTCAAGCGCGAAAATGCGCTGAGTTTAAAAAGCCACGTTTTCTTGTGTTATTATTCAGGAAAAATATTACTGTCTTCTATATATCGTGTTTTTAAGAAGTTTTTTTTCTGAAACCAGTCGAGTCACAGGTAGATTTTTTGCGACAGCAGTATAAAAATATTTGTTTATTTTTGCTTAAAAATCGGGCGTAAAAACGATTTTAATAAGTTTTAATAAAAAAATTGTAATAATATTGTTTAACCGTTGATTTAGATGTTTTGTTATTTTTTATAGTAACTAATATTAAAACTCTAATAGAAGATATAGAAAAGTGCCGTCGGACAGTGACGTAACTTATACGATACTTCTGTAAACTTTGATAGTGTGTAGAAACAAAACTGTGTAGGAATTCCTCAAGAACAATCACTAACAAAAATTATAGATAAAAATACTGATATAATAGTAAGGTTTAGAAGTTCGGAATTAATTGAGTATCCAGAACTATTAAAAACTAATAGACACAATTGGTCAGTTAAAACCTTGAGTTGAAACCCCCCGTATGTTATACTTGCATTTCAACAAGAAATATGGGATAAGAAAAAAAGCAATATGAGTGAATTTAATGACAGACTTAAGAAACATCAAAATATTCTTAAATTCTGAAAGGTATTCTTATAATGATCTCATACTAGATATGAGTAAAAATAAATTCGCTACCTTGTATGAAATCTATTCCAATTTCCGCAATACTTATTATGGAAAAACAGAAGAATTATTTGATTCTCTCGTATTCAAGGAGAAAGTCCCCATTGCACACGTTAACTGTTCTCATCAAAAAGAATCTTTGCAAGCAGGACCTATTGTCATGAGAGTAGAATTTGAACTAAATATAGACATAGAAAAAGACACAACCGCGTATTGTCTAATTTAGTTTTAGTTACAATCCACTTACTAAAAATGTAAAGCAACGCTAAAGTAGCTACGCATGCGGGATTTTTAATTCAAAATTGTATTTAATTCCGAAATATAACTTGTAATTAACAAAAATTACTTCGAGTAGGAGTGATAGAATCTTTTATCAGAAAATTAAGGGAACTCAAAAAGGATATTGAAGATTAATTCAAAAAAACATTTATTTTTAAGACATTTTCTAGATTAAAAATATGAGGCTAGTATTAGACATTCACACCCGTATTTACTAAAAAGATTTAAATTTAGACCAGGTTATAAGTGTAAGATGACATTTTCAACAATTGAACAAATAATTTTTCTAAATGTCACAATTACAAAATGACAGTGACATAAACGAAACATAACTGGCGAACTAAGGGTTTTAAGTACCGTGGCAACTATACCTGGACTAACTGTTAAATTTTTTTAGTGAATACGGGGATCAAGGTTTTAAGGACAAAAAAAAATAAATTTATACCTAAAGAAATGGCAGCTTGGATGGGTTTAGAATAAGTCACTATATTATTAAACAACCTTTTCCTTTAAACTTTCTTTCGCCTGAACAACATAAGCAAGCTTTTTGGTTAATGAAAAATTATCATTGGAAATTGTTTATGGAACAGCAAATTTCTCCCGAGGGTTTAAAAAACCACATCGCCAAAATTACTCTCCGGTTTATACAAGGCGACCCACTTAAAAATAAAATTGCAATGTTTTCATATATATTTCCCTATGGTTTTACGTTTGGCCCTGTAGCATATGAACGGTTGATCCTAGGTTAATCAAGTAAATACACAAAGAAACTTATTTACTTCTTTCAGAGACTGGTGAAAAAGTCAACTCCATCAGGGTTAAGGGTGAATTTTGAGAATTTTTTGAATTGTAACGTGCACAACTTTTCGAACTCTCTTCGTAACCTCGTATCGGTACCTCCGGGGACAAAACACAATTAAATATATCAAAAATTCCATCTTTTCGCTACAAAACATAGATTTACATTTTTTTTATCCAATGTCCAAAAACTGAGTAAAATTTAATTTCGAGTAAAAATTGAGTGCTTTGAATGTCATGTCATAATAAGAAATTTGACAGGGTCACAATGATTCCCAATCCACAATTCCGAAATGCCTCTAACATTTGTAAATATCTGTTAAACTCAATGCTTTGAGCGGCTGTGAAAATGGATATATATTCCGAAAATTACATAAAATCAGAAATCAGATCAGATGGTGTGGAGACTTAAAGGTATGTATATTTATCTTTAAATTATTAAGGACCTATATTTTAAAAAGCACATAATATTTCGAAAAATGACGAAATACTTCAAATTTATTTTATTTTCTGTACCTAAATTTTTTTTCATTGTACGAGGTAGCTTTAAAATTATGAGGCAGCTCTCTGAAAACCAAAAACATATTGAAGAAACGATTATTCTATACAAAAAGAAATAAGAAGTAAATACCTTTTATTTTTTTTATAAAAAATTTTTTTTTCAAATATACAAAGAAAATTTTAAAAAAATTATTTCCGAAACTTTGAACCTGCCTAAAAACGGTAAAACACGTCAAATTTGTTTTATCATTTTGTACATATAAACACTCTTTCCACTATGCAGGGAAGCTTAGAAGAATAAAACTGCCTTTTGAAACCAAAAAAAAATATTTCAAAGGCGTTTATCACTTTTAACAAACAGATAGGGTTTGCCTCCAAGAGATGTTGCCAGATTTATCTAGTTTTTTAATGTTGTTTGAATTTGCAAGTATTTAAATTTTTTAGAACTAATTGTAAGGTTTGCCTGCAGATTTATTGAGTGTTGAAGCATTTGGTAAATTAGTCTAGATCGTGTAAGCGGCGCTCTTTAGCCGGTTATATTGTGATTGGAACAGGCTGATAAATTATCGCAATAGCGTAAAAGATTAAAATAAAAAATGAAAGGCGCTGTAATGTCGATAGTTACATATTAAAATTATATTTTTAGAATTTTTAACAAAGGGGAAGATGCAAAAACCAACGTTTTCACAACACCAACGCAATAATCCAACTACTAGAGTTTTTGAGCTTAGAACACATTTATTACTCTCCTCTTCAAGAGGTGCAAACGTTTTATTTTAAGAGTGCAAATTCACGCTATAAAATTTCTCGTGTTCATTTTTCGAACTCAAACCTCAAGCGCCACTCTGTAGATGACGCATCAATGTCGAAATCTGATTATTTTTTAATTTTTTCTAAAATAGGCCATATAAATAAATTAACACGTTCAATATTTAATGTTATAACATATTTATGTATGTACAAACATTACATAATATCTATCAAATACTACGCAAATAAGTAGTTTCCCTTTTAACGGAAAAATTCAAATATTTCAGAAAACGCTTAACAGTGACGCAACATTGTAGTATCCCCTCCATCCCAAGCAAATAACTTTATGAGTTTTAGATTCCTTTGATAGAAATTTCAAAATATAGCACATGGCATGTATTTCTTGCCTCGTTGAAAAAATCCAGGTGTTTATTTAACAAAAAAAAAAAAATGTAGTTTGTGAATTTTTATCCAGGATGAAACAATTGCCGCTGCCAGCGCTATACCGCACATTGTTCGATTTTACAGAAATATGACAATAACTTAAAAGCATCCCAAATAAGCTAGATAATTCTTAATTTTTTCAATAAAGTTGCCTACAAATGCATAGTTCTTCTAACACGTACGCTATAAAAGGGTAATTTATTGCTTTATAGCAGGGGTTGTCAAACTTTTTTCACACCTGGATTTTTTAATTTGTTTTGTAACAAACCTTTGCATTCCAAAATCCAATGATGTAATGCACTCATACATTAAAAGTATTTAAAATTTGAGGAAATCAAGGTTATCCCTCTCTCTCTAACACATTGTCTCTTATGGTAAAACCTTAAATATGTGCTGTTCAAATATTAAGTCTATTATATTATTAGTTTGGGAGGTCAAATGTTTGTTAAAAAAAATTACATAAATTACCAAGCTTGTAAAAAACGAAAAAAAAAAAGACTGTCAATTTTACAAGATATGCTATCAAGATACACTGATCACACTGTACATACATAAATACAGTAACATACATTAGTACACTAAATTACTTGAGAACTGAAAACTAATATCCCCAAGTTTTTCTTACCTTTCCAGTGATTCAGGAATCTGTATATACATTTTTGGTCAAGATTGAGAATATATATAAGGTCAATTTTTATTTGTTTGTAGATACAAGACTAAGATATTTAATGTTACATATGCATAGCCATGCGCAAGAATTATTTTTTCACTACATTTTACTTAGTAAATTAGGTACCAATAAACAGTTGCTTACCAATAATTTTCTCTTTGTGATATGATAACTGTGGGGGTATACGCTGCTAAAGCCTGCTACTGTCTGCAACAGCAAAACTTTCTAAGTGGAAGTCACATAACAAGAATCAATATAATACTGATAACTAAAAGCTTTATTCTTGCACAGATTGTCATGGATCCGGTGAGTTAAATTGCATCAGCCAGCATTATGAGACTACCACTATGAAAGTATTAGTGTTGCATAAAAAATGTCTAATTTTATGAGCTTTTAATTTCTACCACTATAATATGACCAAAAGGAAATAAGTTTTTATACCTACCGAATTACTATAACCCCGAAGGTACACTATCTTTGTTAAAAGTTAAAATTTAAAATTAATCCTACAAAACATATTTAAATTTTACAAATATAAAAACCATAGGCATTTATGTGAATTTCAGAGATAATTCACCTCATGTATAAAAATATCAATATGAAATAAAAATGAACCTGAAAATTCTAAAAGAATCGTGTTGCCTAGGTACTTATAAAAAACACATTTATTAGTTTTATTTATTTTCATCATTGTTTGAAAACAAAATAGTCTTCCTGCTATTTTAAGTTTCAAACAAAAGATGTATACTTCAGAAATACATGCACCATGTACCTTCTAAAAAATTACAATAGCATGGACATACAGATAAAAGTTTATATAAGTAGTCCCAAGGGTCTCAAAATTGAGCACTTATAGTTATATTATTTGAACTTACCTTATTCTGCATTTTCCCAGGATTCTCATTGCAAAATTTTTTGCAGTTCGGCGCCGAGGTCTTGCTGCTCTCGTATTTTTACGCCCTTTAGCACTCATTACACATATCCTAATTACACAGGTAACACAGGAATTAATAAACATAAACAAATATCTAGAAAGCTTAGACACAATCACAAGAATGAGAAGTTCTAAACTAAATGTCGACGTTTTAAAAATACAAGTACTAGTCATTTTAAAACACACCTATAATAAACAAACAGGAGATTCTCAACCCAATACTCAAGCTATCATAAAATCATGTTCGTAAAAATATAAGGAAACCAATATTCCGGGTATTTAGATATTAAAAAACTTGTTTTTAACGGCAAACACCGAAAGGTGCCGAAAGTCGAAAGGTCCTGCAATTATTACTTCGGCTAGCTGATAAAAACACAGTCAATAGAGGAGATCATAAAAACTAGTCTGTAAAAGAGGTATTCTTTAACAGCACTCTCTCGTTTTATTTCATTTCGCGACAAAGATAGATATATCAACGAGGCAAGAAATACATGCTATGTGCAATATTTTGAAATTTCTATCAAAAGAATCTAAAACTCATAAAGTTATTTTAGAGGGGATACTACAATGTTGCGACACTATGGGGGTTCATGCAGAATATTAAATCTATATGAGGACGCAGCAATTAAGGTGCGAAACGTCGACAATTTAAGAAAAAAAACTTTTCTACTGGATCTTAACCCCAAATAATACATCACTCTAACAAATTTTTTTTAACATTGTTCCGCCATATTGGATTTTTACTAAAAAATTGCCACATTATCCCCATATATGATCCTCAATATTTGGTCAAAATTTGAAGTCAATCGGGTAAGTAGTATCTAAGCTATGTCGCTAATTGACCGACAGACTGACAGACGGACCGACGGCATTGATAAAACATGTTCTTTGGCATCTAAGGACGCTAAAATGTGAAGATATTTAAAACCTGGCAGGGTGATTTTTTCGCGATTAAAAAAAATTTATTTAGCAGCAATTTTGTTCCGCCGTCTTGAATTAGTAACACAGTTTTACTAGTTGAGCCCTATACCATAATGGCACACAATTTGAAATCAATCCATTTAGTAGTTTTTCAGGCTGATTTTTTAAATAATTTATTATACCCCCATTTTGTTCCACCATCTTGGATTCCTACCAAAATGTTTTTTTCAATATTTGAGATAAATTGGATGAATGGTTTTTAATAATATTTTTTTTAACATTTTACTAGGCCGCCATTTTGTTTCGCCATATTGCATTTTTACCAAAATGTTACCAGACTGTTGACCAAAATTTGAAGTCATTCGGGTAAGTAGTCTTTAAGCTATCCCGCGAACTGACAAACAGAGAAACAGACAGACAGACAAACATTAATAATATATATTTTAAACAGTATTAATATTAGTTGAAACTCTGGCGGCACCAACTCTTGTTGTGCATGTGGGGATCACCACATTTTGGGGACGCTGGTACTTCAGAAAACACTGGCGAAAGCGCCGACCGCCTTGGTATATGTAAGAATCTGCTACAGCACATTATAGGGGACATTGATACTCCGACTAGTGCTGGTTCCTCCCGTAAACACCATATTAAGGTATCATCCGAACATACTGGTGATGCCATGCCGACATCAACAAACAATTTATGTCGCTGTTTAGATAATTTAAAGAAGTATAACTAACATCACTATTAACCCACATTTTTGTTATTAATTGTTCAACACAATATAAACGCAAGATCAAACTGAATATTGCAGCAGAATCACGAGAATATAAAGCACAAAAGAGATAGCCCAAGTACCGCCCCGTACTTTCAAACCAAGTTGTTTACGTGACTTACGAAGTGATTTTAAGCCGCTTAGAGCGCTACAATTGTGTTTATTTTGAGCCAGGTTTCTGTCGTGCTTCCCAGTAACTGCGACGTAAATGCTCTTGTGTAATACTCTTTCTTTACAGCTGAGTTTTTCGTGCCTTTTCATATTATTAACTCTAAGTAAATTTTGTGTTCTAGTTCACAGCTTTGTTTTGTGTTTTGCAGGTTTGATTTTTATGTATTTTTTACTTATTATTGAACATGAAGTCCATAACTGATTTTGATTTTACTTTATTTGATTTGAAAGAGGCTTGCCCAGCGTATGATTTAATGGATTATTCTTGGTGTAAATTAAAATCGATCGAACTAGAAAAACTCTTTAATGAAATGGATGACAATTAACATTCAGAAATTGGTAGTAATGATGACGCTGTCATTATAAATAATTTAAATACAATTTTTAATGACAGTCAAATAACTAATAATCAAATTAATGAAGTTCACTCTGAACTAATTGAAAAAATACATTTTGAGGACCTGAAGAGCTTTGGGGGATTTGATTTAAATAATAGTCAGTTTAATATCTTAGTAGAAGATATTTATTCGGAGCAGGGAGAGGGAGCACAGGGAATTCATATAAAACAGGTAGAAATTGGGTATCAAGGAGAACAGGGAGTTAAGGGAAAATATGGTGGAATTAAATTTTAGGTAGAACGGATAGTCGAGAGGGAAAAGTGAGTTGAGGGAGAAATTGGATATCAAGAAGTAGTACCTTTATATTCACCAATTTCTGATACGTCTTTCGAAGATTCAATCCAGACCATTATTGAAGTAAAAAAATACCGGGAGTATGAACCAGCTCCTAAATTACATTTGAACCAAAAATCAATAGGGGCTTAAAATGTACCCTGTTGTAAAAAATTGCAATCATAGTACACCGAAACCCCACAACAATTCCTGTGAAATTTTCGAATCTAAAGAGGCTCAGAATATAAATAAGACAACTTAGCAAGAAATCGTTCGGCACCTCAATCTTCGGACGATGATAAAAATATCAATAAAAAAGTAAAAATCGATAATCGACCGTTAATACAACCTCCACCAAAAAAAACAAGTCCTTAAAAATTTTCCACAGGAGTAAATGCAACAAATTTTTACATTCGAAATATAATATATATATATATATATATATATATATATATATATATATATATATATATAATAAACAGCCTTTTCATCCACGGCTGGATATCGGCCTACCTCTCGCATATACCTATGCTATGTGTCTTAGCTGTAATTTACACAGGTATACGGGACCTACAGTTTATCGTCGAATCCGAACCATGCTATTTGAGAGGTGATTTTAGCGTCTTACTGATGGAGCGCGCAACCACCAACCCATCAGAAATCGAGCGCATTATATATTCTTAACAAACCTGCCTCAGCTCGGAATCGAGCCAGTGACCTTGGGCGCCGAACCGCAAACACACAGCCATTGGCGCCACGCTCGCCTTTATATATAAATATATATATATATATATATATATATATATATATATATATATATATATATATATATATATATATATATATATATATATATATATATATATATATATATATATATATATATATATATATATATATATATATATATATATATATATATATATATATTATATATATATATATATATATATATATATATATATATATATATATATATATATATATATATATATATATATATATATATATATATATATATATATATATATATATATATGTTATTAAAATTTCCAGACGTTTCGGCCGAATTTCAGCCTTTCTCAATGGAATAATGGAATAGTAACAAAATTAAAGAGATACATAAAATATAGATTTTATTGTAATAATATTTAAAGATTATAATAATAATAATAAAAAATCCTTATGAGTTTTACTTACTTTTTGGTTTCAGAAGATTGCATCGCACAATTACGTAATTATTAACAGGTATATTAAATTATTATATTGTTGACATACATATACAAAAAAAGGTTAAAAGAGTTGGACGATTCACAAACACATTAAAATTGTCAATATATTCAAGTCTGCCTGGACGCTAAATATATATATATATATATATATATATATATATATATATATATATATATATATATATATATATATATATATATATATATATATATATATATATAGGTGATATATATAGTTATATATTTTTTTCCCTTTTTTTGTTTTTTTTTATTACACTTATTTTGTTATATTTTCAAACATGAAACGAGGAGTCTTTCATCGAGAGAGAATATAATTGTATCAGTTTCAATAACATTATTGAACAAAAATTTTGTACTGATTATAGCAGTGTAGAGGACAGGACATCACAACTGTCTAGGGTCCCGAAGGTCCCCGGATGCAATCCCGCCGTTGGAAAAACTTTTTTTTTTTTATTATATAAATGCGCTATATTAATATATTTGTTTTAATATTAATGTTAATTTTAATATTTTTTATTATACATATTTAAAAAATTGTTTTTAAGTTACAAGAATTGTTATAAAATATTATTGTAAATTTTACATAAGTTTTTAATATCTGTTTTGAAATTTATGGCGAGTGGATTCTTTTTGATGTAAATCATTTCGAAAACTTCCCTTTTTTGTGTGTGCTGTTCAGTTTTTAATTACGTGTGTCTTCAAAGTTAAAATTGTGGTTGTTTTGAGACACATGTTTCGAAAGTGATGTTTGATTCTTTTTGTCGTAACGATGTCCGTTTAGACGATTTTGTAAATGTTGACAGGTGTGGCCAAAATATACGGTATTGCAATTAGAGCAGGGGATTTCGTATATAGTGTGGGTTTTCTTATTTTTAGGCGTTTTGGATTTTAGACTACTGTAGTTTTTATTAAGTAGATTATTTGCCTTGTGACTTACTGAAATATATATTATAAGTTAAGTATTTTCGACCGTACAGAAATTACAAAGAGGTTTTATTTCGGGTCTAGCGGTCCTTGCGAAAAAAAAGAAGAAACTCTTTTTATCTTAAGTGCTCAATATTTCGCCAATGTTTATTAGCTTCATCAGGAGCAAAAGATGGTAGAGTCAATAATTTTTAATTTTAACACATTTACGTTACAACAGTTCAAATAAAAACATATATATATACTTATGTATATCTACAATTACATAAATCCGTCAAGATAAATGCATGAGTTATTTGGATCCACTACTCGCCAGTTTTGAGGTCTATATCAGTTAAATCATGCAACACATCTTTTCATAACGTGACTGAAACGACTAGTTTAAATCATCTCTATGACGGACTATTTAAAATTCTGACCATCAAAGCAGATGAACTACCTGAACGCGATTAAGTAAGTTGAATTAACTTGTTAAAAATAGCACCAGGTTAAAATAGCATATTTATTATTTCAAGTGTGATGGCTTCTATTTTTTTTATTTACAACAATATCATTATTGAATACTAATTATTTCTTCTTTAAATTGCAGGCTGGATTTAACAACAAATTCTCCATCAACAAGTATAATACATGATGAGGTTCATCTTATATTCCAATTCCAAAGTTCCGAGGTAGTTTGGTTAACATTTTCAATGAAGATGACTTCTGTTTTTGCCTATGCCGTAGTATCAGCAGTATGGCGTAGGCGAAATTAGAAAGACACTTAGAATATGATTGCACATCTGTGTGAATTGAATTTCCTTTTCCAAGTTTGGAAATTAAATTCCAGAAATCATATTAAAGTTTCAAAACACTCAAAAGCAGTATCAAGCACCTTTTGTAATTTATGCGGATTTCGAGCGATATCTAAAAAATATTGAAAACAAACTTGATCCTACAACCTTCTATACAGTTTAAACTGCTGAGCTTGTGCCATATTCGTTTGCTTATTACAATAAAAATGCATGGACCACTGTCATTTTCGGGACAACTCATTTTATTTGTAATGTACATTTCTTACTGCAAGTTTGACATACATTCGAATATTATTTCATAATATAAAAAATTACGATTAAAACCTATTTTTTAAGTCATTATGTAAGTATGCATTATTCTTCAAAATGGAGAAAAAATATATCCCTTTTAGCAAAATTATAATAGATACTTGTGACTCTAAAGACTCATTTCAGTTTTTAACAGAATTTCTTAAATCACTATCTAATAATTTAGATAACTGCCGATGTCTTGAAATTAGGAAACATTTTTCAGGCACAGAGCAATTTAAATATATTAGGCAAAAAGGAGTTCTTCCTTATACTTATATTGATTTTTGCCAGAAATTGAATAACGAATTTTTACATTCTATCGATAAAATTCAATTTTTGAAAATATTAGTAACGAAGATTACATTAGAGAGTATGAAATGTATTCAATTGTTCCACGATAGATATTTGAAATCTGGCGTTCTTCTTTTAGCCGATGTTTAAAAATTATAGAAATACTTATTATAAAACTTATAAATTAGATCCTGTCAACTACGGAACTAGTCCTTCCATGTTATGTTATATAAAAAAGTGTTCTGATATGTTCTTTTAAATACCACAAA
This sequence comes from Kuschelorhynchus macadamiae, assembly GCA_030620095.1. Classification (NCBI taxonomy): domain Eukaryota; kingdom Metazoa; phylum Arthropoda; class Insecta; order Coleoptera; family Curculionidae; genus Kuschelorhynchus; species Kuschelorhynchus macadamiae. The sequence goes on from JAUTXW010001949.1 coordinate 282,777, forward strand.
AACTCCAGCATAGGGTCACAAAGATATTGTCTACATAGAATCAATGATTGAACATTTATCTATTTTACAATCTGAAAACGAATCGAAAGCTAAAAGAAGTTGGTTTCTTATATAATCTCTTTCAGGATATTTGTACAAATATAGAAAATGTTGTAACAAACAGTATTATTTACTTTCTTTAGAATAATCACTACTACTTCATTAATCGTGCTAGTCTCCCTTATTAGCAGATTATTATAGCTTAATCATATTCCTAATACAATTAGAGCCGATTTGTACACCAATAAGAATAAAAATGAAACTGATTGTTATGATCAAATGAGAATGGTTTTCATAGCTGGAAACTAGCATAGCCAGTTCCAATATTACAGAAAATGACTCAAGTGTTAATAATTATATAAAGATTAACTATTTCTTTGACAAAAAACCTGTCATTTATTCAGAATGGATCGAGTTTGTTCATAAGAAAGAGAATTGTAATTGTATATATGTTTATATAATATTTTTATTTCTGACTTTAATATCAATTGTTTCATCTTGCGTTGCTTTTGTTATATATTCAAAAACTTGAATTAAATGTTCTAATATTTGAATTTTTTTGTAGTTTAATTTTATCAACTCCAACTATAAGTAATCTCCTCCACTTAAATAAAGCGGATATTAGGCTAGAAAAATGTGTTGCAAATCATTATTTAGTTAGTTTATATATTCTACTATTTCATGATGCTCAGCCAGCAGAGCAGCGGAGCTTCCAATGTGTTTAAAGTATCCATATATTCTATCGAAAAACAAACCATAGTTAATTTTAAACCAAAATAAATGCAACTCAAAGTTTGTAATATAGGGTTGTGTTTAGAAAGTGATTTTTCACCATAAATTGAAATAGGTGGAAATAAGAATCAATCAATTGGTCTAAGTAAAGATGATTGGAGACACCTACTAAAATATCAGGGTGTTATAACAAATTACTTTTTCAGATCCAACTCTGTTCAAGAAAAGATATTTTTGAAAAATGTATACTCTTTTTGAGAAACTTGGAAAAATGCCAATAGTGAGGATTACAAAAAAATGATAATTACTTATGTTTTGGAAATGAAATTGTATGCAGATTATGGGAACAAATACCCCTAATCGAATACATATTAAATATTTTACAAAAACAGTCATTTAAGAGTTACTTCGACATTTTTTAGAATAATTTGTTTTGCGAACCGAAATTGTCTTCGAAAAGTATATCTTACTCTATCTCCAATTAAAAATCACAATAGTGAAAATATTTGTACTATGTTAGAATTGTTACTAATGCATCCAAACCAGCTAGAACAGAAATTAAGAGAAAGAAAATATTATGAAGAAATTAGTAAGTTTTTACTTATCTGAAAATCAACTTCATCCGATGCATGCATAAACGTTGGCATATAGAAAATCCCGTATGCTGCCTCAAGAATGTTTAGACCAACATTTTAAAAGACGAATTGTTTTGTTGATAAATATTCTACAAAATATCGTTGTGTTTTGTCTAATTCGAGCCATTTCACTGAATGTATATCGGAATGATTGACTGTTTGTAATTCTTTTCCATAAACGCCTCCTTGAATTCCCGATTGGTTTTCATCTTCAAGTAAATATGTTGTGGGATTTCTAAGTTATAACTTTTTATTCTAAACATTTAATTTAACCAGTTGGGTATGTACCTTTTAGAAAAAAATCCTCTGAGTTTGCTTATAAGAACAAAGTCAAAAACATTAAATTTTTAAAATTGGGATTGGGATGAACTGTTTTCATATGAGTAAATGAAGATTTTAATATATTTTTTTTTATTTCCTTTATTTTATTCTTTCTTTTTGTAGTAGCCACCTCTTTACTCGTTTTTGTTTTAACAGGTTGTGCCCAAACTAACTTAGAAAAAGTATTGATTGCCACTAAAATATATTTATATCCTCTATTAAATTTTGAATAAAATTGCATTTCAACTAAATCTTCTTTTAAAATTTCTTCTAGCAGGTTTAAGTAATTCGTTAACGACTTCCTTCTTAATTTTATTCATTTTCACTGTTACACTTTAAAACTAATCCTGCGTATAATACACCAGGAGATACAGAATTTTTAGGACTTCTTATAACAGAAATATTGTCTCCATTCGCGACTCTGTGACCTAATAGTTCACTCGAACTAAATACATTATTATTTATGATAAAATCTATTTACTTACTACATTGAATATTTATGACTGCTTCTGGAAATGGAAACGATAAAGTAATATTATCACCACTAATAGTACAACAACGTCTATTTTCGCCATTCGAGAAATTTATTGTTTTTGCAGAATGTCCAGGAACCAGGGGAAGAATGCAAAAATAATATGAGTCTCGACTGACATTTAGGATATATATACATATTGAATATCTAATATGCAACTGTTGCTTTTTTTTTTCAATTGCCTTTATTTATAGAATTACTTGGGCTCCTCGTAGTTCTTCAATTATAGAAGTAATTTCTTCATTGTGATTTGTATGTTGTGCTTCGGCAGATGCCAGCAACAGACGCAGTCTATCAACAAGTTCGTTGATGTTATACCAATATAAATACTCTGTATTAGTTTTGTTAACTTTTGTCTATATGGAGCCTTAGGTTTACTAAATGCTTTTAAAGATTTTTTGCTGTTATTCCAAAAAATTTTGTTTTCGTTACACTTTTGGCTTGTAAGTATGGTCCTATAATAGTCACGTATTTGATTGAACCATTTCCTTGAACCTGCTCTTTAAGGTCCTGATTTCTGCGATATGCATTAGTTCTTCATATAATGTCCATATAGTCATCTAAATCTTCTTTCTTGTAACCAATAGGTTATTTTTTTAAAATTAGCTCATATAAAGCTGGAGCACCATTGTAGGTTACACGTTCAACTTATATATTTACTAATAATTTCAGGTGGTTTCATGGTTGTCCCTGGAAGAAATTTGTTTATTTCCAAATCATGAACAATACCATGATTGTGATCCAATATATATTTTGTATGCCTTACTTCTTCATCAATAGATTTTCTTAGTAATTCAAGAAAATCGTCCCACTAATCTTTATATCAGCTACAGCGCTTGTTTCTTGTATGGTAGGGAAATTATTAGTAGATGCAATACTCCTATCCAAAAATGAAGGTAGTTCAGTAGGTAAAACTTAGGTATTTCGGATTTATCTTTTTACTGTCTTTGTTGGAGTAGAAATAGTGTAAAATTCTTGTAAAGTACGCGGTTCTTCTTTTAGGTCAATGTCAATAGGTTCTGACTTGGCAAGGGTTAAAATTAATTGCTGTAGTGGTTGTGTTCTCGGTTGATATGTTTTCTTTAATTGGGATTGAGGCTTTCGACTTTAAAAATTGGTATTTTATGTTTTACTGCTCTTATTGATTTAACTAGCTCTCTTCAAATCGAACTTATTTCTGCCAACATTTAAAGCAGAGTGCTTATCGATTACAATATGTCCGTAGTCTTCTTTTCAACGATGTTCACAGAGGGCTTCAAATTTCTCAAATGTTGTAATGGACATTATACATGTGTTTTAAACTAGTAAGATCCTGTTTAAATATTATTAGAAGGTTTGTATAAGCCTCTTGAGAATTGATCAATAAGTAGTTATTTAAGAGAGAGAAGCGTCTAGTCCTCCTCCTCATTGTGCATTTACTCCTCCTCCTCTTTCCTAATATTGGAAATTATTGAAACTACTTCGCTAACCTAGCCTCGCCGCAGAAGGTTATCCCCTCTGTTAGTAGCCTAGCGGAAACGTTAAATATAAAGAATCACTACTTAAGCTCAGTTTAGTACCGAAAATAACGAATTAACATCAACAATTCAAGAATTGCACAGTGAATTTAGCAAATTACTATATGAAGTTAATGAGCATCAGATGAGAAGTCGACCATCTTTTTCTTAATTTATTCCGAACTTTCAGAAGATTATTCAAAGGCACTATTTGTGTGTTGACTATTTAAAAAAATTTCGATTTGTTAAAATTTGTGCGTGACCTGATAAAGTTAGGCTTTTATAGTGAATTCATAAGTTTAAAAAAATATTTTCAAAATTCAACAGTCTTGAAAGAAATATCAGCGGCAGAAGCTGAAAGAGATTTTTACTTGTCAATATCTCAAGAAGGTTTAGTCTAGGAAATTGTGTAATTGTGATGGAAAAACTAGTCACCGAAGTGCTTGAAGAGTTTGTTATGTCAGAAGCTTACTCAAGATATTTAGCATTTGCTGGCGATGATGATAATGTGAATGCTCAAGATTTAAAGAAAATTCACAAATATTTAGAACATGCTGAATTTTGTAAAAAAATAGTGCAAGTGTGTAAAATGTTTTTAGAAAACAACAATAGAAAACAATTTTTTGCTGATATTAACAGTTTAGAAATATAATATAATTTTAAAGTCATAAGTTTAAATAAAACAAAGTACATAAAACTAATATTATTTTTATTCATTCATAAAAAAATTATCAAACAAGTATAAAACGTTTGAAAGTGCACACATACATAATGATTTAGAGTGATAAAAATATTTGGCTTGGATGCCATTAAAACTGGTTGTTCATTTAACTCAATAATTGGCTTTTTTGAATACTTTCTTATACATTCAGCTTTTTCCTTCCCCATAACGTAAACAAATTCAGTATCCGCCGTCAATTATTTGATTATATTTGAAAATTGATGCCGTGGGTTACGTCCAAAATTCCAGTATATACAATGATAATTTTTCATTAACCAAATAGCTTGCTTATGTTGTTCAGGCGAAAGACAGTTTAAAGGAAAAGGTTATTTAAAAATATATATACTTATTTTTTTCGTCCTTAAAACCTTGAATGTCTAATACTAGCCTCATATTTTTAATTTAGAAAATTTCTTAAAAATAAATGTTTTCCTTTGGAGTAATCTTCAATATTCTTTTTGAGTTTTCTTAATTTTCTGATAAAAGTTTCTATCTCTCCTACTCGAAGTGGCATTATCAGTTAGTTACATTTTCTTGTCAAACGTCTAGTAACAACTGACTCTTTTCTTTTTGCAAGTTATATTTAGAAATTAAATTTAATTTTGAGGTAAAAATCTCGTATGCGTAGCTAATTTACAGTTGCTTTACAATTTTAGTAAGTAATGTAACTAAAAACTTTATCATGTAATATTAGACAATATGCTGTTGTGTCTTTTTATATGTCTTTATTTAGTTCAAATTCTACTCTTATTACAATAGATCCTGCTTGCAAAGATTCTTTTTGATGAGACCAATTAATATATGCAATAGGGGCCTTCTCCTTGAATATAAGCGGATCAAATAACGGTTCTTCTGTTTTTCCATAATAAGTATTGCAGAAATTTGATGTTCGTTAAGTCTATGTCATTAAATCCACTCATATTGCTTTTTTCCTTATTCTATTTTTCTTGTGGAAATGTAAGTATAACATGACATGGGGGTTTCAACCCGGGTTGAGGTTATAACTGGCCAATTGTGTCTATTAGTTTTTAATAGTTCTGGATACTCAATTAATTCCCAACTTCTAAACGCTATTATTGTATCAGTATTTTTGTCTATAATTTTTGTTAGTGATAGTTCTTGAGGAATTCCTACTGATATATGAGGTATATTCAATGTAAGTTTGTTAAGAGTAATTTTTTGATTTTCCTTGTCATCTGTAATTGAAATGGCATTGTTATCGATATTATCCCTAACAAGTATGAGCTTTTGTTTCGAATTTAGTATTACTTTTTTATAGTCTTCGAAGAATCCCTTTAAAGTTTTAAGGGGTATGCAAACATTAAAAAATCCTGTTTTTTCATCGACGATAGATACAGTTGTTGTCGTAGTCGCACCTGTTTGAAGAGATTTAACAGGATGCCAGCCTGCATTTCGTAATTTAGCTGACTCGTTTTCATTAAATGAAAGATAACTTTTTAGAGTTGATGTGATTCCAACATTTCTAACCGAATCTATAGTAACACCATTTAATTGGTATCTTATTATTAATTTCAACGTTTTACAAACTGTTTCGTCCTCTCTAGTTAACTTTCCTTCTATGTAAAGAAACCCCTCACAAGGAAGGGTGTATTTTTCAATTTCAAGGAGGGGAATTATTACCTCATCATTATTTCCTAATTTGGAGGGTAAATAAGGTTTATAAGAACGGATTTCCGAATGAGTGATGGAATTATCATTTAAAAGCTTTTCTGCAACAGTAAGTATATTCGTATTAAAAGTTTTCTAGAGACTCCAGAAACTTTTTATTTGCAGTTTTTAGCTTTTTAACGTTAACACGTCTACTAATGTTTTTCTTGACTAATTTATACCTATTATATAAATTTTTGTTGTATAATATAACCATTTTTAATCTAGTTTTTTAATATGCAGTCTAAGTGTAACTGTTTCGTCCCGGAAATTCACTATTTCCCCGTTTTAATCTAGTATTTTTACAATAATTTGGTCTATCATTTTCACGGTTACAGGAAAATATATATTATTTTGTGGACTTTTAATTATTTTAAATCCAGGAGAGACGTTTGGAAAAAATTGATGAATAATATGAACGGATCTTCCGTTCAAGTAGGAACCTTCAGCAATACTGCAGTCGCTATATAGTGAATTAACTTTTATGTTATTTAATCTAAATGTTTACTCTTTCCATTACCTCTGATAACCTGATCTTTATTCCTTAAATAAAAAAACATATAATATTAATATACTAAATATTAATGTTTTTTATATAAAAATGTATTTTATACGTTATTATTTAAGTATAATATGCTATTTTATGATGTACGATAATTTCATATTAAATACGATAATTTTAGAATGTCAGTACGATAAATTGGGTTACGGCAGTTGGCAACGCTGGCTGCATGCGACGGCGAACAAAGTAGTGGGGAGCTGAGCGACAGGCCGCTTGGCGACAAGTACGGAGGCCGATGATTATAAAGTTTCACGGCCGCCTGGGTAATGTATCTTCCAACTGAAGTGTAGTATGGGTGTTTCGGTCAGAGTTTGGATAGTTTTAATTTACTTTTATTTGTAATTATGTGAGAACGCAAAAAAATATTTAATCGTGTGTACAATATCATTATACCTACCTACGTATAGAGACGTTTTACTTTGCTAGAGCGAAAATGCCTGGTTATAAGTGTCTTTACTGGTTTGGAGTGGAGCAAAGACTTTATTCAGGTGCCCAAAAAATCTTATAAAGAGATTTAACCAAGTAATCTTGATTTTGTTGCTAATAAGTCCTAATAATTGTTTTAGAGCAATGACGTGGCTTGAGGCTGCTAGAAGAACAGGGGTGCGATTTTGCACTTATCATTTCGTTAGTTAACGAAAATTTTCTCCGTTCGGAGAGCTGTTCGGCATGACAATCGGATTTTCCGATTCTGGTTCTTTAAAAAACAATCTACTACTAAAGCCGCCATTTTCCGAATCTGTCAGTTCTTGAGTTTTTGATAATATCTAAATTTACTGCTTTGGAGTTTAATTTCGTAAGATAAAAAATTTTCTTCATTACTTAAAAGCTAAGCCATGATATATTAGCATATGCATCATACCGTAAATAATCAACAGATGCCAACATATTCAAGAAATTCATGAAAACATGGAACCTCCAAATAGGGAGCGAAGATACGAAACTCGTAAAAAAATCCTTCAGATTAGACAAGGTAAGCTAATCTGTTTACAAAATATTATCTATGACATATTATTACGAAACCTGTATATTTTAGTTATTAATGAATCATTATTTTTAATTCAGTGAATTCTTCCCTGATTTGATCATTTTGTTAGAAGTACGGGAAAACATAAAACGCTATCCTCAAAATGTACTTCTTATGAAGAAATATTTAACATAGTTGTGAATATTCTGTTTCAATATTAATTACATTATTTGCTATATGGTGCAAAATTCTATATTACTTATTTTATTTTTGAAAGAAAAGGGGGGACCTATGTTAATATCTATTCCATCTATTCTAATCCAGCACCGCGGCTGTTATGCAACCACATAAACATCATACATCTATCCGCCTTTGAAACGGGGCGCGCCTTCCACAGAAAAATAATATAATAATATAGGCGAAATGCGTTTCTCGGGAGAACAAAGCGTTTTAAATTTAGAGTAAGAATAAAAATCTTACTCTAGGTTGTAATTGTCCGTTGTTACTGGGGAATGGCCCTCCCTATTTTAAGAATAGGCAGTATTTTATTTAATTTTGGTCACTCGTAACCTAACCTAACTTTTTTAGTTCACAAATACCCAGGAAACAAGGAAGTCGAACAGCTGATGGATCACTTGCGGAAACATAACAGTGGTTTAATAATGGCGTATTTAAGTATTGCAAAATTGAACATAAGTTTCAGTAACTAGGAACCAATTTAAGAATAATATTTTCTATTGATGGAAAGACTAAAGAAGCAATAAGGGCAGTTGAATCTAGATTATCATAACACTGTTACAGGTAGGCACGAATTTGTATATTTTTAAGCAAATAGAATTTACTTGAGAAAATTATATTTTATTGTCTATGTCGAGGTCTATGTATAACTTGTAAACAAAAGTATTCCTTAACAGGTCTTATCAAAGAAATTTTATAGCGTAATTTATTATTTTTTTTGGTATTATATATTTTCACTGTTGAGGGCGAAATGAAATAATCCTCGTTTTTTTTTAAAGATCTATAGTTGGAATTATATAATGTTATAATTATTAGAGAAGGGAAATAATTAGTTATATTATATTACACAGTATGTGGTATATGGCACATTTATTGATTATAGCAATATTTTTACTTTTTTGCAGAATATGACTCTAAAAAGAAGGGAATGATACAAGAAATAATGTCAAGTATTTGATACAGCATTTTCATTTACCTTTCATATACTTAGTCAATATAAGGAAGAAGAATCACCGAAGCACAAATACAAATTCCTCGATAAGCTGTTTTGTTCATTCGAATTTGAACAAAATCATCATTCATCAATTATTTTTCCCGATTATAAATATCCTAGGTTTAAACTTTATCTATAAAGATAACAGAGAAATTTTATAAAAACCCTGCAATAAGAGGCAATGTGTAAGAGAGAGATGGAGAAAGCTCCAATATAGAGAAGTCAGTGGGAATACGTTGCTTTTTATGATAGGGTTTTTCTTAAATTTCTTGATTATCTTTAGAGATAAAGGTCTTAAACCTAGTTTATTATTAATAATCAGCAAGACGAGATCATTGGAGGCGTATCTATTATACAGGGTCTGCCTTTTAAAATAACGAAGTCGATGCCCATTTGCTAAATTTCCGATTACCTTTTGTTTGTTTTTCTTGTAAATTGCCCAAACTTAAACACTTTTATATTTAAAGTTTTTTGATAACTAAATAGAAATGTCTCTAGGGTACTGTTTAAAATATAACCAAACATCCTATACATAAAATCTGTATAAAATATCAAATGTGTTAAAAATTAAAAAAAACTACATAGATATACATAAGGGAACAAAAGTGAACCAAACTTAATTTTAGAGAAAAAATTATACACCATATACATTATACCTATATTATGAAGAAACCTTATTTTTTGTAAGTTAAGTTTACTGTGTTTACCATTTTTGACCAGAAGAGGTTATTTCAAATCCATTATTATGTAATTATGGGATACCTTGTTAGGTACTGGAAGATACTAAGTTGCTAAAAGTACATTTTGTAAGGATATATTAAATATTTATACAGGATATCCCAAAAATGTCGTATAAGGTGCAGTTGCTGTTTTTTTATTATGGACTATTTTGTTTTGATAAAGAACATAACATCTGGTTTATATGCTATTTGGTAAACTGAAGTTTAATACCTTAGAAAAGACCATACATAAATTTGTAATTCGTTTTGTTTAAAATTTTATTTTTTAAACTTCAATGTACTTGAAACCTCTGTATGTTGCCTTTTTTAATCATATCAAAAAAAGTATAACTGACTAAAGTCTATGAAAATTAAGTTTACTCAAAGTGAAGACTGTATTTTGTAACAAAAAACATTTTTTTCTCGATTTTTTCTTCAGAATAACTTTTATTTAGATTGTCACATTGTGACATATAAATGACGAACTTAAAGATGGAAATTTTTGGACAATATTCAGGTCTCAATTTTTGTTCCATAAAAATTAACATATTTAGTTGTGGTTTTCGACACTGTCTAGCAGGCGCGCAACTAAGGTTGGCATAGGGAGGCAATTTTTGGGTTATTGCATTGGCGCCAGCAGAACCATAACTGATGAAAAAAAAACCAAAAAAGTCATGCATAGTCTATTTGGTATATAAATGTAATTTATATATGTAATATACAATATTTACATTTTCCAGGGGAGGCAAGCGTTCCCCTCCTCCCTTCCCCCATTCAGTAACAGGAGTCTAGGGATGCCACTACGGTCTAGCACTAAGTATGGAGTTTATAGCCTAGAGGATGTAAATGCAGAGGTCTTCAATACGTTGTTTTACAGAGGGTTTTGTAAAACACTTGTAAAAAAAGTTTTCCTTGTTTTTTTTTAATTTCCTTAGTTTTTTTGTACAGGGTGTTTTCAACAAATATTGTAAATTTTTTTAAATATGTTTTTTTTTCTCAACTTTTGTATCCCTTAAACTGTTATTTCTTACCTCAGTTATGAATAAAGGTAAAGTCTCTAAATTTATAAATGCGACTGTTGTATAGGGCTTTCATTTATATTTTGACACCTAGTTACATCTTTAATTATAGAAAATTAAAAAAAAACTTTAATTTCAAAATTTGTAGGATTATTCCTGTATTATGGTCTAAGAATATCAAATATTTCTAAAAATTATTGAAAAGTAGAAAAAACTACATAACATGGATTTTTTAAATGTGACACCTTAATTATTATTATCTAATTAAATTAATCTTTTCATACCGGTTATAAATATATGAGATCAGAGAGAGAGAGGACGAATATCTTTGCCTCTTATGAAATGGTTTTTATCAATTTTTTGGATAATCTTTAAAGATAAAGCTACCAAACCTGATATAATTGCTAACCTTAGATTCATTTAATGTTGCGTTAAATGGGGCCAGCTAAAAAACATAGGTTATGTAATTTCTTCTATTCAGTAATATTTTGTATTCTTAGAAGATAATAGTGAAAAAATCCTACAATTATTGTGCTTTTATTTTCTATAGTTAACGCTGTATCTAGATGTCAAAATATTAATAAAAACATTATACTTATAAAAAACTGTTTTGCATATTTTTTACTTTGAACTAACTTCAAACTCATCATTAGAAATCATTAATATCTATGTAAATTTAAGTAATTTATTATTTTGATAAGTTTCATTAATTTTTAAACTCTCAAATGACCTTTTGATCTGATGTATCATGAAAGTTAGTTTAAAATAAAAAGTTCACAATAGAACGGGGTAAGAAACAATTGTTTGATGCATACGGGAGCTGAGAAAAACAACACATCCAGAAAAATTTACATTTTGCTGAAAACACACTTTATAAAGAAAGTTGTTTGGTATTCGGGTGTGGATTATCCAGGGTAGAAAAAACAATATAATATTTCGTTTTGTAATAGTTATTGTGTGTGTATAAACATTTTGTGAAAATGACAAGGGCTTAGATAATATTCTGTGTAACAGATTTTTTGTGACCTTTTGCATTTTCGAAGCGATAAATCCAACATACAGTGCTAGGCATTATCGAAAACCACAACTTCTGGTTGAAAATTAGTAAACTTGAATTTTGTCTACAAACTTGCATGCATAACTGCGTCTGTCCAGTAGTTTACTATAGGACATCAGTATATAAAATTAATTAATTAATGTAGGGGTTATGGTTATATTTAATAAAAAAAATTGGGTGGAGGTACTATACATGCTGTTGGTTACAACCAAAAGTTTAAGAAGCCATATTTATATGGATATTCTTCTTATTTTCTTAAGGGGAATATGCTCCTTAAGTATTGCATTTAATTTTTAAGTAAAATATACCTATTTTATCAATAACGAAGTTTTTTAATAGCATATTATTTCATTTAAAATATCCTTCTTTTACAGCTGATTTTTCGAAAAGCAATTTTTTTACAATATTTTTTCTTCTTTTTAGGTTTCAAGTCACAGTGAGAGTCCTTTGGACCCTTTGTAAAAGAAAATGGTGTGGACTTACGTATCACCAGAAATCAGCAGCAATGGAAACTAATTTCAGCTTGTAACAACTTGAACAATAAAAACATGTCCAATTCTAATATTTTCTTATTTAGTGACAAATATAGAATTGATTTTTACTATAAAATGTTGCAACATTTTAAAAAAAAATTGAAGAATTTTCAGTCAATTTTATAATAATCAAAATGGAAAATTATTTCATTTATATCTTAAAGATTTATGACTACACTTAAATCTAAAAAAATAATTATATTTAGGCCTTTTATAGATACAGATTTAAAGGGATATAGAGGGTTAGAGATTGATACCATTATGAGATGGTATTATGCATGAATCTTTAAACAAATTTCCAAAAGTTAAGGTATAAAAGTAGAATTATTTATTTTTTAGTTCCAACTGTTTCTTTTGGTAGATATGTAAACTCTCCAAACGTCAATTTTTAATTTTTAGACGATAATTAGGTATAGATAGATCAACTCTGCAGTAATTTTATTATTTTTAATGCAATGAAAAAAAATGCAAAGTAAATTTTCTTCTTCCTAATCATATGGTAATTATCAGTATCATTGAAATATATAGAGAGTGACAAAATATCTATTTTTATATACCCTGTCTATTTTTTGCACCTAAAAAAGCTAAAAAATATATTTCCAAAAAACTTCATGCCAAATTTTCTGATATATCTACCTATGATATTTCAAATAAAAAACTAAAATTAATACCTGCCTACAAATGGCCATATTATTTTTGAATATATAAATTTCAGTCGTAACAGTTACAAATAGAGTATTTCTTAAAAGGGCTTCTTTATACAGAGCATTCCATGTAAAAAGTTACACTGTATGTAATATTTTTTAGTACGAGAAATAATAACAATATTAGAGAGAGACCACTTTAAATGGCAATCAATTTCCCTCGTACAGATTGTCACTACGATTTGCTGCATATTCAAATAATTTATTAGGCCGTCATTTAGTTTTGTCATACAAGATTCGGACTAAAATTTTACCAGTCTGTCTCTGTTTCTCACTTCAGTTTTATGCAATTTTATTTCATTAGGCCGCCATTTTGTTTCGCCATATTCGATTTTTACCAAAATGTTTCCATTCCGTTGAAAGCTTAAATTCCACTGGTTAAGTAGTTTTTAAGCTATGCTGCGTACAGACAGACTGACAGAAGAAGGAAAACATGGGGCCCAAGCACCCCAAAATGCGAAGCTCTGCAAAAATGTCAAAGGGTTAATTCTTCATTTTTTTACTCTTGTAAAGCGGTCTAAATGCTGGTTATTGCCCTTCTTTAATAAGGACTTGTATTTATTTTAAACTTTATAATTAAATGGTAAAAGTATTAACTTTTATTTGTTTATTTTTCTAATGATACTTTTCTAATGATTTAATAAATTCTATTAGGTATTTTAATAATTTTAACACAGAATAAGTGTGTAACTTGTTTTATTAAGTCCTAACAGTTTATATCATCTGCTGATGATGCTAACTTGGTTAGAGAAACGCGCGTCCAGAACGTAACAAGTTGTGGTGTAGTGTGGTTAGAACTCTTGTATTTTGATTTATCTTATTAAGACCATATTACCATTTTATTAGAAATCGCCTTAAGATAAATATAGAAAACAAATGTATTAGAAATCAAAGTAGGAGGTTTCATTTTGAAAAAATATTTAATTTAGAATAAATATAACAAAAACTTGACTAGTACATCTAAAACTAGTCCACTCTAATAAAGATATGTATGCATTTATCACTACCGTACATTGAATTTGTAGACATTAAAAAAAACAAACTCTATCTCAAAATATGGCTTACTAAAGTATTCAACAATAATTGTCTGTTAAATTTATTAGATTTTAATTTAATGTTGATTCTTTAACAAAGGTTTGCTTAGTGTCCTATTTATTTAAAGAGGTGTTATGTATCTTAAAATAGTTATTTCCTACCTCGAAATACCTGACAGTGCTTTTAAGAATATCATATTCTCTAATGTCTCTAGAATATCTGGAAATACAAGTGCAAAAATATTATATTAGGCCTTTATAATAAGGTATAATAACATTAAAATCTGTCCTGGAAAAGCACAATATAATATCCACTAAAATGTTCACCTTTTTTCACTGCACTCACATGTAGCGATTAATTAAAGTCAAATTTAGGTCTCTTAAAATCACTACTTATTTGTTAACTTATTGTTACAATAATTATTCACCATCACCTATTGATGCCAGCAATGCTGCTGTATCTTTCCTTTTAGAAGTATAACAAACACAAGTATTAAGGATCTCCAGGCAGACCTTAGAAGCTTCAGATTTTTAATTTTTCACCACATTATTTCCAAAATAATAAAGTATACTTAATTAATTAGGCCAAACAAATTTGTAGTGTTCTGCTCAACGTCAACAAAATAATTTTAAAGTTAACAGTAATTGTCAAATAGTAATGAAAAACTGGCCTACTTGACGTCAAAAAATACATGCTATTTTCCACTTAAGAAATGGATCCTACTTCCAACCTTTGTCAGTTGTTTCGCTAAATCACGTGATTTAGCGATTCGTTAACTAACGAAATGATAAGTGCAAAATCGCACCCCAGATTTTCTAAAAAAGAACTACAAACTGTGCGAGGATCATTTTGAAAAAACATATATTTCTATGACTTCAACAAGCAAGAAAGGGCTACACAATGACGTTCTAATACTGAGGTAGGATCTGAGCCTTCCTCCAAAAATCGATATATTATCAGGTTAGAAAAAAATATGTATAAAATAAAATTTATATTTTACACCGTATGGGTAGGGTAAATGCTAAGATATAAGATTCAGTATTTTGTTGATATTTTATATAATAATATTTAAAAGACTTAAATGAATAAAAACATTAAAAATAGGCAGTTTGGTACTTTATTAAATGATGCACATTCTTAAAATGCCCATTTGATTTTTGTTTTTTGTTAAATCCGACACCTAAAAAATTGCAGTTAGAGAACCTATTGTTGCCATAGCTAAATTTAAAAAATCCAGAAGATGCCATAGTAAAGATCCAGTTATGGCCATACTAAGGTCTTCTTTCTCAAGTGTAATTTCTTAAAGACTAGTACATCAGACGAATATTTATCTATTATTCTGAGAATTATGCTATGTTGTCAAACTTCTATTGTCTTTATTTCCGAGGGTTAATTCACAATATCTCAGATTTTCTCTCGGTTTTACCTTAAATTGGTCAAACAGTTTTGAAAAATAATGAACATAAACACTTTTTATTTTATATTTTTATTCAAACTTATTTAATGAACAATTTACTAATTTGAAAACACCTTAAACATAAAAAACATAAAACTAAAGTTTATTTATGAAACATTTTATTTTAGTTTTGACTTCATTACTCTGTAGGCGCACCGTATTTTTCTTAGGATAAAATTGTCAATACAGAAACGACCATTGCCATGAAGATAAACAGGACCATAAAAAATAAACTTAAAATCGACAGTGTCAAAATCATTTTTCTGAGGCCACATGAAGTTATTGTCAGTTATTTCTTTTAAAAACTTCATATAAGCACATGTACCAATCAAAACTATTACTTTACCTTTAAAAATTGCTCGTCGTAGAACACTGCGTAGTAGCAATCTTTTTTATTTGCATTTTTTCATTTTCTTTTTCGTCATCTTCGACAACAAAATAACTGTCGGGTTGCTCTAAATCA
The DNA here is from genome assembly GCA_030620095.1 of Kuschelorhynchus macadamiae. Lineage (NCBI taxonomy): Eukaryota > Metazoa > Arthropoda > Insecta > Coleoptera > Curculionidae > Kuschelorhynchus > Kuschelorhynchus macadamiae. The sequence continues at coordinate 298,667 of JAUTXW010001949.1, forward strand.
TTTATTTCTGATGGATCAGAACTGTCATCATAAGGAATTTCCTGGATACTTTCATCACTACACTCAACAATCTCAGCAGTTTTTAACTGTTTCTTTTTCTTGGCTTGTTGCTTCTTAACCTCTCGTTGTTTTTCTCTTTCCTCTTTTAGTTTTTTCCGTTGATTTCGTTTTTCTTCTTTTTCTTTTTCCTTCTCTATCTTTTCCTGCTCTTTTTTCAAAGTAAACTTTTTCCATTCTTTGGATGTTACTACTGATGGGATTTTTTGAATATTTCTTTTGGCGTTTTAATGAAACTATTTTCTTTTCTGGCCAATAAAGTGCATTTTTAAATGGTGTTGCTGGTGATACAGATGTTTTTGATGGGAACGTGGTAGGATATGTAGGAATTACTGTAGCTCTCGTAGTTTCACTAATATTACTGATACTGGGTTTTAGAGTGGCCGAACCAGTATGCACTAGGGAGCATGTGAGAGGTGTACTAACGTTTGACTTATTCGGGGTAGTTTCCTCTGAATGTAGCGTGTTGGATGGGATAATGTCCTCTGTCCCATTATCTGCAAGCACATTTATGTTTTCTTGATCCTCTTGATTTGTTTCAATATTAAATTGAGATTCTGCTGTGACGTGTGTTGTTTCTTCTCTTTTGATGTCGTTCCATATTCTGTACAAATGCCAGTACCTTTCATCACCACTCCATTCCTTAGCAGTAAACAACCTGTTCTTGAACTCACTGATGACCTCATTACATAAATTGGATTCTATCACTCTTAAGGCTATGATATTTTCTTCTTTTGTTATTTTTTTTCTAACTGTGCCCTGACTTTGTTCCGGATCGATATTTACTTTTGATACCTTAAGGCACTTTGAATAATCTACGGCATCAGCGCTAAATAAATTCCGCATCTTCGAAATCCGTTTATAACAGTGGCTGACGTTACCTGTTTGATAAAAGAGGGAACGTGGATCTGGTCAACTGTTTGTCTATTGTATTTTGAAGTTTCCATTCATGCACAACTTATCGCCATTTTTGTTTTAAAGGCCCAAACACTGCTACGTCACATGGTTGCATAATATGAGTATAATTTGGAAAAAAGCTACAACAATTATCCCTTTCTCTTCACAAAAACTACTCAAGTGCATAGTTAAGTGGGATTTATGGCCATCTAAAAATAGTATGACGGGAAGTGGAATTTGTTCTCCGTTCATCCAACCGCTATCGGACTTTCCCAATCATCTGCAACATTTTGTACAATTTCAGCAGGAATTCTTTTGTAGGGCAATACTAAAAACGGTGGAAGAACTTTTCCATCAGCACTTATACAAACTGAGACAGTTAATGATTCTTTATCAGATCCTTTGCACACATCGTATACATTCTTTTCCCCTCTAGGAGCAATTACCTTTCCGGTTTTAGTGCAGAATTGAAAAGCAGCTTCGTCGCAGTTAAAAATGCGCGAGGGGCTTTCTGAGATATTAACATAGTCATTTTCTTTCAAATATTGATCAGTTTCTTTAAACCAATTTTTATTTTGCTGTTCTGTCACCATTGCCCTTGTGGTTGTCAACGTTTCTGGTGTTCTCTGAGATAATTCTTTTTCGCGGCGTTTCATAAAGGGCTAAAACCATTTTTTGCCTGGTTTATTGTCTATAAAGTCATTTTTCCTAGGACGGTTTATTAATATTTTCTGTACTGTGTATAAAATATCATCTTTCATAAGAGGAAATCCCACTCTAGCAATATTTTTAATCCACTGTACTAAATGATCTTCCTCCACAGAGGTCAAAGTGGAAGGTGGTCCCATTTTCCGTTTCCCCTTGACTTTATTTTCGAGAGGTTTTTTAAGTATTCCGTACTCCAGTGCTGCTTTTCGAATAGACATCCTCTTTGTCTTGACCTCGTCATATGCTGTTTTTAGGTTTTCTTGGGTATACTAAATAAGTATAAGCTGGTAAAATCTGAAACGTATCAAATGGTATGGTATGGTATCTACTGGAGTATTATTGATAAAATCGACATTTTGTATACACCTATTATAAGTAGGACATCAAATGATAAATAAAACAAAAAAACTTGTTCTTATCACTTGTTAATAAATAATCCAATAGTTGCCATAATGTGGCATCCACTGGAAATATAGCAATTCTATCTCCAGTAGTTGCCACCCTATCTAATTATATTTTCCTTTATGAGGTTTTCCAAAACAATATTAGTAATAACAACCAAAATATATACTAATTACACTATAAATACCCTACAACTATAACAATAACCACTATGAAAAAAATGTCCAAAATTATACAGACTTACCTTATGAAATTCGCAAGAGCACACACTAAAACATGTGTATGTGTTTGACATAACCAACAAAAAATGTTCGCTACGGTAGCGGCATCTATTAGGGACACCAACTTTTGTTAGATGGTGTTTAAGATGCTAAATTATCCCTAAATGTCGCTATTAGTGGCATATTTGGATTTTACTTCTTATTTTAGCTCTTTTTTGAGGCACATGGCAACTACTGGGGGTATGGCAACTACAGGTGCGTTTACCCTGCATGGCTCTGTAAATTTCGTAAAAAATAAAATATTACGTTCAAATGTTCAACAGATGGGAAAGTATAGCATCAAAACGTTTTAAATAGAACAAAGACATGATAGTGCAGGCTGCTTAAATCTGACATTTCAAGGTCATCGAAACTAAACGATAAATTTGTCAGTCTTTCGCATCTGGTCTGGTTTAATCTGGGGTAATACATTAAAAATTTTACCTTTAAATGTAACTCTTTTCGAGAAAATGACGCTTGAAAACCGACATTTTTGATACTTTGCAGCTTTATATCTGCTCAATAACTTAACTTGCAATAATACGTATTTCACTTATCTTAGTTTTTAATTATCTATTTTCCCACAGAAAAATCCGGTTTTACCGAAAGTGTCAAAATTTGACAATTTGTCAAATTTAAAATTGGCGACAAGAGATAGACAACCAAAAATTTAGATAAGGAAGTGCAATCCGTTTTGTTAGTAGGAGTTACAGCGCTTCAGAGGGTCAAACAAACGTTCATTTTAAGAAATAATTTTTTCGAAAATAGTTGAATTTAGTTATAACAAATATACGGCGAAAAGTGTCATGAAAATACCAAAAAGCAATAATATACATGGCATTCTATTTAGAAAACGGATGTTGCCAATGGTAAAAACAGAAAAAGTTTATAAAAGTAACTATTCACTGGTTACCCAAATGCTCGTAACAGATCATTGAATCTGCCGCACCATCAATAGTTATTTAGTAATAACTTAAAATATAAATTAAATAAATAATATATTTACGGACTTGCCATTTCAATATAAATATACCTTAACAGATAAATAAATTTTGACAAATTTAGAATACATAATTTTTGTTTTTTTTTATTTTCATTTTTTTTATAAAATATAAAATATAAATAAGAACATCATTTTATACTTTTTACATATCACATCACAAAGCGAACGATTATTTAAATTGATTGTACGACATTGAAACGTGGGCTGGTAAGCTATTGGCTTTCTTACAAAATCTAGTGATTGGATTGTTAACAGCATAATTGTTTCTATGATACTTAATTTTAAATAAATTATTCTGTCTGGTATATGGTGTGGAACATGCACCTCAGTAACTGACAAAAAATCTGGAGAGTCAATAAGATTGCATATAATTAAAAAAAAAAGTACATACATCGAGATATTCTCGTCTCTTTTCCAAAGGTGCAAGATTAAGCAGATTTAGTAGCTGATCATAATTAATCTCATTGCTACTAATTATCACTTTAAAAGCAATAAACCTAAAAAACTTCCTTTGAACTCTATTGCGACATGAATCTTGTAATAAGGTGACCATACAGGGCAAGCATACTCCCGCACAAAACGAACTATTGCACAGTAAACATCTTTTAGTGCAAAAATATTATTAAAATTATTTAAAGATCTCAATACAAAACCTAAGAGTTTTAAGGCTTTATGTCACACATGTTCAATATGATTTATAAATGTAAGTCCTTTGCCTGTCAAACACAACACCTACTTCCCTAATATGATATACTCTTTCAAGATTGTAATCCTTTACATGATATGGATATAAAAGGGGGTTTTGCATTCTATAAAAACTTAGAACCTTACACCTAGCACAATTAATTTTTTTAAGCTGCAGCATGAAACAAGATTATCGAGATCACACTGTAATTTTTCGGTATTTATATTATTCTAAAAATTTTTAGATCATCTACATACATTAATGCATCTGAATACTCAAGACCTTGCCCCAAATCAGTAATAAAACACAAAAACATCAGTGGAGAAAGATGGTCACCCTGAGGACTCCGGACGTCACAGCAAATTCATCAGATAAAAAGTGTTTAATTTTAATATGTTTCCTTTCCGATAGATAACTAAGAAACCAATTCAAAAGTGAACCAGTAACACCGTAAGTATATAGCTTGTCAATCAAAATTAAAATGTCCACTCTGTCAAATGCCCTCTTCATATCCGTATAAGTTACATCAACATTATGATAATTTTCCAATGACTCAGATATAATGTTTTGATATTCTAAGAGGTTTGATAAGGTAGACTTAAACTTAGTAAACCCATGCTGCTCGGGAACTATCAGGGGTTTGAAATGTGGTGAGATATAATTAGCAACTATGACATTAAAAGTTTTCGAAGAAATTATGGACACTTGTTATGCCTCTATAATTTATGACATAAGATCGATCACCCTTCTTAAACATTGCATTCACATAACTTAGTTTCCATTGATCGGGAAAAACACCATGACATAAAGATTTATTAAATATTTTGGTTAAAATATCAAAGAGTACCCATCTAGTAGGTCCACATACCAAATTTTTCCCTATATTTAAATTACTATTAAAAAAATCCGTCGCACTTATATGATGCATTTCAAATGTTACAAGCAAGACAAAATCATTTAAAAAGTTAGAGTTAGTCTCCCCATTATTTATATAAATTGAGGCAAAATTCTCAACAAAAAATCTCACAATATCCGCAGGCGAATTACTAGAACTATGTTTGAAATTCATATATTTAGGAATATCACAGTTTCCTGTCTTGGAATTAACATATTTCCAAAATTCACATTTATTTCGTACATTACTCTCTAATTTATCAATGTAATCTGCATAACTAGTTTTTCACTGTACGTCTTACACTCTAATCTCAGATTCGAAAAACAGTCATACCTAATCCACCTGTGTACCGGACATCTTAAACCTTTTGTGAGCAATTTTCTTATTAATTATTAAGTGTTTTAAATTATAATTATACCATATAGGGAATTGTAATTAATCTTTTTAAATATAATTCTCATTATAATTAAAACTGTTAATTCACGAGTTATGTTTTGCTTTTATCACTGTCATTCTGTAATAAATTTTATTATTAGCAAAACATAACTCGTGAACTAACAGTTTTAATTAGCATGGGAATTAGATTTGGTCTCTTTATACAATGATATAAACAAAACATAACTTATGAATTAACAGTTTTAGTTAACATGGGAATTAGATATGGTCTCTTTAACCTTTATACAGAATCCGGGGGATAGTATTAATATTTCCATCAAAAGAGGAAAAATGGCTGATGAATTAATCAGGGTCGAATGGGACATAATTTTATCTCCCAGTTTTTTATAACTCGACCCACTGACAAAAATTAACTTTAATTTAAATATTAAAAATATAGCAAAATACAAATGTAATTTCAATTATTACTTAAAATTTCTTTAAGTTCTCGCTAAGTAGAGATATCAACTCTTAGAAGTCTTATAAAGATACGCTCAGAAAATCACACTATCAAATGTATTTATTCAATTATTACATATGTCATCCTAAGCATATGACTGTTAATCCTTTTTAATGAATACGGAAGTAAAAATTAAAAAAAATTCTTTAATGGTGGAAAAAATTTGTGTTTCAGCTGATATCTACGTTTAGAATTTTTGTCATAATCTTTATCTTTAGATAAATTAGTACCAAATATATCTAAATATAATACTGCCTATTAGGTATTTAAACTTTTTTTAAATAAAAAAATGTATATCATTGAGACGACCATAAGTTAAATGTAAATTGCCGCTTAGGAAAAGCAAAGAACAGTCTGACCCCCCCCCCCCGAAATTCTAAAAATATTTTGGTGTAGGCAGGCCTCTTTTTTTCCAGAGGTTTGCACATCTGAAACCCTCCCGAACTGAATTTATGGCTACGTCTCTGAAAATAAGCAACAATATCATTTAATGACGATAATCGGACCGACGAACCTTATAGCAGTTAATACTTTCTTTTTAAATTAAACATGGCACTAAAGAGTTTCTACTATTTATTTAAGGTCTTTAAAAATCCGCTTTGGTGCAGATCTTCTTCATTCAAAGAGGGGTTCTCTTGCACTGGTCTGCTTATCCCAGTAATATTTTCTTTCAATAGTCTATTCACTCATCGTGCGTGCTTTCGGCGACATGTAATAGGCTCGCAAGAAGTGCTTTCGTCAGATACGTTTCGGCAATTTTGCTAAATTGCTATATAAAAAAAAAGTAGTTCTCGCAAATTTTATTGAAGGGTTAAACTTTGGTTTAATAAAAAGATATAAGGACCTATAACTTTTGTGTGACAGTTTAAGTTGTGAAAATTTGCGCTTAATTTTTAATATCATGATTACCAACTCATTGTTTATATTCCTTTGGGGAATTTTGGTAAGTCGGTATATAGTAAAAAATAGTTTTAGATGACCGAAATTGTTTTTTAAACATTAAATAGCTTGTAAAATAACTTTACGTAAGTTAATTAAATATTTTTTTTGGGCTTACTAAACTTCAACGACAGTTCGCAAATCATAAAAATGATTATTCGCCTCTTGTTCATTCAAGTATTTACATATATGTTTACGCTAGAAACTCATATTTTTATATTCAATATTAATGTTTAATAATATACGTATAGTTTAAGGACCTAGACCTATTAAAAGAGGAATACTTGAAATACTAAATTAAAATATAAAAAACACATTAATACTTATACTTGACATTATACAGATGTAATTTTTTATTCAAATTGTATACATTATTTGGTAAACAAAAATCTTTTTTGGCTTTTTCTCAACTGAATAAAAATATTTAACTTTAAATTAATTGAAGCAAATATTTAATAAGTAATTATATTAAATATTTGCTTCAATTAATTTAAAGTTAAATATTTTTATTCAGTTGCGAAAAAGATAAAAATGATTTATCAAATAATCTGAACACATTTAAAAATTATTTGGTAGTTGTTAATCATTGAATTCTGATAGGTGTGTTTTATGAAGTAATTTTTTTTCTGGGAGCAAAGACAAAGACCCGCAAACTAGTACACAGGAAATAGCTCTTGAATTAAATATTACACACACACACTTGTTTGGCAAATTTTAAGGTCCCAACAACTTTATCCTTATCATATGCAACGTGTGCAGGCTCTATTACCTAGAGATTTTCCCCTCAGATTTGATTTCTGTGTTTGGTTGCGTAATAGATTAGTACGAACCCTGGGTTTCTTAAGCCATGTGCTTTTCACAGATGAAGCCTCGTTTTCTCGAAATTCCATAATTAACTTTCATAACAACCATATCTGGGCTGAGGATAATCCGAATGCTATCAGAGAAAATCATTTTCAAATAAAATTGTTTTTTTGGACGCCCTGTGTCTTAGAAACAAAGCCGTTTCAGACCAATGTTCATATGAACTTTTCATCCTAAAATTAGTCAAAGAATCACCCCTTAAAGTTTGTACAAGTACTTAATTGACACCCTGTACAGCATCCTATGCTGAATTTCTGTAAGGTGAAACGCAGCCGGCTTTGTAGAGCTACATGTATACTGCAATTCTATTGGTAATATCTAAGGTATTCAAGTCTAAGTAATAGACATTTTGTAAATACTCATTGTTCTGCCACTCGGTGTGTTGGCTAATCAAAATTTAATTTGTCTTTAAATAATGAATCTGACAATTCTCTCATATAAACGTAATTATTTGTTTTGACTCTAAAAAAAATTTAGAATTTTACGGGGGAAGTATTTTATTAGGATATAATAAAAAATAATTTGAGTGTTTTCTCTTATCCAGTAACCTAACTGATGATATTTGAGGTTTTTCTGGATAGAGATAACAATTAATTAAGATTTGCTTTATACAATCAATTAACGGATAAAGTCGTTCTGAGACTTTAGGCGAATCTTATCAGAGGAAATTTCTTTAGTTGCCTTTCTATGTGGAGAAGCCTGGGAAGCTTTACTGTCAATATTTTATTGCTGATTTAATCCTATAATTTGGATTATGTATAATTAAACTTTATTATTTAAAGGGGCTAAAATTCTTTTAAAACTAAATATTTGATTACATTCTTATTTATATCTTGATCTAATTTTTATTATTCTAGATGGGTATAGATAAAGAATAAGCTTCTGGGTTATGTATTTACGTACGCCAAGACAAATAATTTAGTTGTGATTTCAGTTATTGTAACTATAAAAAAAATTTAAACTCAGTCAGGGTCAACTTAATTCCTTCACTTCTTGTTGTGATGCTATTAAGTTCCCTGGTGGATGGAATTGAGCTAACAATTTTTTTCCCTTCAAAACATTTTTTCTTTTTTTTGGGAGATAAGTAACATAAATATTGTGACTGACTACTTAAACAATAAATGTAATTTGTGTCCAACGTGTTGGTTGTAGATCAAGCTTAGTATATATTCATTGATAATGGTTAGATTCAATACAACTATATTTTTTCCAAGTTTTATTTAACCTAAATTAAAATTTGGTGGCCCTCAATTTAAATATTTCACTAAAGTAAGTGATTTGTAATATGGAAGTATAGGCAGAGTAGCGAGAGAGAAGAGTCCGAACCTACCCGACTAGAGCTAGCATTAGTCCAGTGGCGGCTATTCAGGTGAAGTAGGTGAAGTGCTACTTCACTTGGAAAAATAAACAAGTAAACATCTAACTTTATTTATTATATCTGTCCTAAAATCTTAGTTTTTACATTCATTTATTCATCTAATTGGTAAAAAATAAACTCTACATCTCGAATAAATATTTTACTTGATCGCGCAAACCGCTTTGACTTTGCTGGAGGTGCTATGTTTAGTTTACGATTTTCCTACTATGTTGCCATGACAACGCGTATCGGATGACGTCGAGCCCAGCACCATACAACGCTCTCGGCGAATTGCAGGCGCAGTACACTACACCCACGTGTCGTTCAGTTTGCGGTGGTTGTTTACTTTTATTTTCGCGACTTTCGTTGCACGCACCGGTGAGTTCCTTTGCAGTTACCTTGACTGTTTTGTGTTATATTTATTTATGGCGTTGTTACAACTTTAAATTCGAAGTTAGTAAATGTGATTGTTCAAGACTGGAATAAATTAAAAGACGTCTTTGAATTTATTACAAACTGTGACAAATCTGATGAATCCGCCTTACGAAAGGATTTTTAGATGAGATGAACGATTTTGAATTTACGTTTCTGGCTTCGTGCTTAATGAAATTTTCTCAGTCACGGACATACTATTTGACGTTCTTCAAAAAAATCGCTTGACATTCATTTTTGCATACCCAATATAAAACGCTGTCGTGAGGCGCTCTGTAAAAAAAGAAATGAACATTTTTTTAATACCATGTTTCATAAAGCAAATTCTATTAAAGAAATAAATCATTGCTTGCTAAGCTTTCACTTGAAGAAATTAGGGCTAAGTATAGAACCCTTTTTTGTGAAATATTGGACCATATTTTATATTTATATAGTTTAAATTTTCCAACTGGCCCGTTTGAAAATTTGTTACAGTTATATGGGGAAATATTGTCAAAAATTCAACGACTTAAAAATGAGCTTGATCTTATTTTTGCCAGTGAGAGTAATTGGAATATATCGCTGCAAGAGCAAGTGAAAAACATTAATAAAAATAAATATATTTTTACCGAAGCATATAAATTGTTTTCCCTTATTTTGATAATATCGTCGGCAAGTGCTTCAGTGAAATAATTTTATTTAAAAAATACAATATTTCAAGAAAGACTTATTTCTCATGGCAATATTTCAATTCAAAAGGAATTTCTGGAGGATATTAGAGCAACTCATCCATTTTATGAGGATGTTATATATAAATTTGCTGCTATGAAGGATAGGAGAATTGATTTACTATACAAAATTTAGTAAGTCGTAAAAAAATATTCTATCTCCTCCACATATAAAAAAACTCTGGAAAAAAAATTATTGCGATATTTCCTTGCTCATTTGCACTTCACTTACTTTTTCACCCGCGAGCCGCCACTGCAATAGTCATCATTAATTTGTTGGTGAGTTTATTGCCTCTGCTCCATTTGATTTGAGATTTACCATTGCATATTGCATGATTTCGTCTAAATTCTATCGGTTGCAGCTGGAACTCTCCGGAGCCCCAATAGGTGCGCTACGTTATGTGAGGGTAAAGGCCCAGAAATTGATCGCAGAAGGGGTATCCTGTGACATAATCAAAAGCAATTCCTTCTTGTAGGCCGCTTTCCTGCAAAAATTAAATATTTTTGCTTTTCTCTCTCTCTCTCTCTCTCTCTCTATATATATATATATATATATATATATATATATATATATATATATATATATATATTTCGGCTTGTAGAAAAGTCTTCTTTTAACCAGCCCTTATACCGACCGTTTACCCAATATTTGTACTATGCCGTCTCGCTAGGCGGTCAAGATTATATTACATATATGTCAAACGAATATTAGAATGAGATATCGCTTGTTGCTTCAGTCTACCGTACTTCTATAGTTTTGTAAGATGACTTTATACGTGTGCCGAGGCGAACAAAATAGAAAAGCATATATTTGTGTATATAAACCTATTTAAAGCTCTTAAGGCGAAAACATTTCTATTTAACTGATAATGAAATATCACATCTCGTTTTAAGATGCTACTTGTGTTTGTATTATACTATTGTATTGTATTGTATAGTAGCTACCACCAGTAGTCGCGATTTTATTTTTGATAAACTTCGAGAAAGAAGCTCTTGAGAAAGTAAGTTTAAAGCTCAAATTATGGATTCGTTATGTGAATGACATATTTATTATATGGCAACATGGTCATGCAGAGCTCGCAAAGTTTCTGACTCACGTAAATTGAATCCACTCCAGAATTAGAGAAAAACAACGTTAGAGAAAAACAACAAACTACCATTTTTAGATGTTCTGGTCACAAAACTGTATAATGGACATTTCGAATACACCGTGCACAGAAAACCAACACATACAGACAGATATTCAAATGCAAGATCACATCATCACTCAGAACAAGCTGTAGCAATTAACTTAGTATCCAAATCCGTGCGATTAACTGAAAAGTAAAAGGCACAACAGACAGAATAGAAAGAGTTCTTCGGAAACACAACATACAAATAATACACAAGTCACAAACAACTATAGGTAAACTACTGGGAAACCCAAAAGATAAAATCAAACTGGAAAACCACGGAGTATACAGCATTCCGTGCCAGGACTGTGAAAAGGTGTACGTGTTGCAAACTAACAGGCGAATATCAGCAGGAAAGGAAGAGCATAAACTCAGCGTCAGAAACAAACAAACAACCTCAGCTTTATTCCTACATCATCAGGAAACCGGCCATAAAATAAATTTCGATGGCTGTAGGAAGATGGCCAATATAGAGAACATTATAAGACCAGAATAATCCGAGAAGCCATAGAGATTGAAAAACAAAGTGATTTGAATAAAGGGGACGAATCATTAAAACTACCAACAGTATAGAAGACAATAATCGACAAATCTAAAATCGCAAAAACTCAAGCGCAATTAGCGCAACAACAACAGCTCCATCCGGAAAACATAAATACCGACCAACAACCGCGCAGATATAGCTTTCTGCCCCGGGTGGTGGTATAAAAGGAAGCGTCGCAGTCACCAATACTTTACTCTCTATTCGGACGCGCGAAAAAAAGCTTCGAAAATGCCAAATGTGATTTTGGCGAAACGTCAGCAAAACTGTTCTTTTCACAACGACAGTAGTGAACGGATGTACACCCGGAGTGAAAACAACTTGTATTTTTCCATGTGAAGGACTAAGAATCAACACACAGACACCCACACACACATATATATATATATATATATATATATATATATATATACAGGGTGGTGCAACCAAGATGGGGTGGACGATTGTGGGCACACGGAGAGGAATTTGAAAAAACATTTTTGGGATATGATTGATAGTCAAGAACGCTGTGTTTTAATATTATACCCATTATACAGGGTGGTCTGAAAAGTTCGTGGTGAACCAAACTTGTGTTTTTTTAAATGGGACACCCGGTATATTATTATTTTAGTTGATTCTCCTATTCGTTACGATCATTTTGATATGAGGTTTGTTGGGTCTAAAATTTATACCAAGGGAATGGGACGAGGTTAAAGTGGAAAAAAGGGTTATACTCCGGCCATTTTTTGAAAACAATTGAAGCAGGTATGGAAAAACCAAATATTCTATAAAATATATTGTATCTAGGATTACAATAATCGCTTGTAAGTCGTTCAAAATTATTCACTGTTAAACAGGGTGGTCAAGTTTTGCAAATTTACCTTGGATTGAATTTTTTTAAATGGAACACCCCATATATTTTACTGTCATATTAAAGATAACATCGCCAGCTTTTAGAAAATGCCCTATTTGATATCTTTCTAACCAACAGTTTTTTAGTAAATTAACCGTGAAACCAAAATTTACTCATTCTAACAGAAACGGTATTATTTACGTTGCTTAAATTGACTACCTATGTTAAGGAGGCAATGATATAATCATAAATGAAAAGAAAGATTGACATTCTTGTCAAAACCGTAAAGTGTCAGAGAATTGGCATCAATTACCATTGTTTTTTGACGATAAGCCAAGAAATTGTTAAGTAACAATGAGTTTGAGTACTCCAGAGTTGATAAACATGACTTTTATGTTGGGCGAGTCTCAAAAAAACCCTTTACTAGCAAGCAGGGTTTATGCGGTACGATATCCCGATGCCGAAAAAAAACCAAGACCTGAAGCTTTTGCAAGTTTATTAGAGAGGTTTCAAGAAACAGGCAATGTTGCTTTTTTTTTTTGCAGTTCGACTGCGGTACCGTTCGGGTGTGCTTTGTTTTGCGTTCCTCGCAGTCGAGCTGCTTCGCAGTACGTGTGTTTGTTCTGTTTTGTTTTCGCTGTGTATTTTTGTTTCGAATTATTCATTTTCTAAATATGGCTGAATACAAGTGTGACAATTGCCGTAAAGAGTTTTCAGAGAAAGACAAATACAATAAACTTCGTTGTAGTGGCGAGTGTAAACGATCTTTTTGCATGAATTGCACGGGCCTTGATAAGGCTACCACAAAAATCTTGATATTACAAAAATCAACCCACCTCCGATTTTTCTGCGCCCTGTGCGACTCCCCTAGTTTGAAATATCTCAACGATAAAATCACAAAGGTATCTCAAAATATGATTCCACATGAACTTTTTGATTCAGTCGCAAACCGTGTATCTCAATTGTCAAGTAGTGTACCGACAATTTCTGAAATGTATGACATTTTAGTGAAGAGTGAATCCAGGTGGGATCTCATGGAGAAAAAAATTGACGATATCCATAATCTCTCGAGGGAGTTTTCCGCTTACAAACCAGATATGTTATTAAAGTCTCTAAGGGATATGGAACAGAATATTTTCAATATTTCCCAAATCCTCTTCAACAATGCCGAAGAAGTGATAAAAATCCAAGTACAGGACTCCTCTTCAATTGAATTAAAAGCAGGTATTGCTAACATTAAGAGCAACCTAACTTGTGTAACTGACTTGGTAAAGGAGTTATACTCCAAATATGAAAGCCAACATAAGTGTAAGCATATCAAAAATACATACCCTACCACCATACCCTTGCCTACACCAACTATGGAAACTACCAGCTCCACCGCCTCTACACAAACTGAGGTAACACCTACGGATATTCCCAGTACTACTGAAGGCTCCAGCAAGCTGGCTTGTAATAATACACAACGGTGGCACTATGTAGTCGTAAGAAATCTTCCTGCAGGGTTTACGCCTAACAACATAGTTCACTACGTTAAGGAAAAGCTTGGGACTACAGAGTTTATTCGATGCTACCACCTAATCAATCATATCTCAAATATTGATTTTAAAATTGGAACTCAGTCAAAAAAGTCAGCTGAAAAGCTTTTAGACAGCAATCTATGGCCACATGGCGTAGTAATAAAACGGTCAGCTGTATCCGAACTTACAGAACCGAACCTCCCACCTCCCTCCACACCGAAAAAACTGCCTACCAACTCGAGCTCCGTCAGTTCACTGGTTGTCTCCTCTCCAATTTCTCAAAAGGGCACTATAATATCTTCTGACAAAGAGGCCATTGCTGCCTGCAAAGCAGATGTCTTGTTGAGCGACAACTGCTATAGTCTTTCCAAGAAAGCTCCTACTGACCAAGAACCTATTTTTGATCCAATGTCTCCCCCAACAGTGAAGCTTACGCGAACCGAAAAAAGTTCTGATAATCGTTTCCTCATGTCTAGACTAAGAGAACCAGCCATTTTAAAGGCCTTCAAGTTATATCTCGCCTTCCTGCACGACCAACCTGCGCCAATTCACTTTGAAGGGTTTACAAATACAAGCACCAGGCTGTTTTTGGCTTCTGAAGGCATTCCTATAGATTATAGAACCCTACACAAGATATATTTCGATTTTCATGCTGCTTACGGATTTAACGCAGCAGAAGTGGAAGCGGATCTTGCAGCCTATGGATCCTACATATCTTCGGAGAGATCGATTCATCTTCAGAGGACCAGAGAATGCCATAAAAATTATTTTACCAGCAATTCTCCCAAAAAAAATTTTTAGAAAACCCGACGTGTCCTGAGGAACTAGATTCCTCAAAACTTCCTGTTGTTACTAGTCTTAATATGGTTCTAATTAATATTGCTTCTCTAAGAAATAAAACTGACGAGTTGTACCTATTTCTGGAAGAATTGGAGTTCCCCCAACTTGTTGCAATTACTGAGCACTGGCTGAATCTAAACGAACCCTTTTATTTTGAGAGGTATACCACAGTAGCTAGATATGACAGAAAAAACTCAGCTCATGGGGGAACACTGATTCTATCCCTAAATGGAGATTTCATGTCGGTATCTAAATATGATCATTTGTTAGCGGATAGCTCTTTTGAATTCTCTATAGTATATAATCAAAACCTTGATCTTTATGTAATTTGTATTTATAGATCACCAAACTCTGATGTACAATCATTTTTAAATAGCCTGGTAAGTTTGCTAGACAGCCTACCGATTAAAGGTAAAAAAATTCTATGCGGAGACTTTAATATTGACTATGCTACTGTTTGTGCCATCCAGAAATATCTAATTTCTATATTCGACTCTTTCGGTCTTTCAATGCATGTATCCTCGCCAACTAGAATTTCAAAAAACTCTTCTTCTATCATCGATTACATGGCGTCTGATTTTTCTCCATCAGAGGTGCAATCACAGGTCTATAACTCAGGTCTTTCCGATCACGAGGCGGTAATTTCCAGGTTTAGTTTACCTATTAGGCCCTTACCAAGATCTCGCCATCGGGGCAGAATTTTCTCGGCCGCAAATTTCTCAGTATTTCATAATATTTGCTTTAACACCAATTGGAATTTTGAATCTGATAATGTCAACACAAACTTCAGAACTTTTTTAAATAAAACTTTAAGTGCTTTTAACAAGGCCTTCCCGCTTAAGAATATCAAACCTAAGCGGCATAAACCGTGGACCACGAAAGGAATACGAATTTCTGCTAAAAATATGCGCTCGCTCTCTTATATAAAAAAATTCACCGACTCCTTTCTTATTCTCGACTATATCTCTAATTATAGGAGGATCTACACTACTCTTATTAAGTCAGCAAAAAAATTACACTACCGAAAACGTCTAACAAACTCTAATAACGTTTCAAAAGAAACCTGGTCCATCATCAATAACCTCAGAAACAAATCAAACCCTGTGACTCAGATCTTGCCAGGGGCTAATGATCTAAATGATTATTTTATTAATGTAAGCAAAAATGTTACCTCTAGTATCTCGCCAAGTTTGGACCCTCTTTCGTTTCTCCCTCCTTTAAAAAATTTAGCTGATAGCTTTTTCTTAAGTCCCGTTAGCAACACTGAACTATTGAAGGTAATACATAATATCAAAAGTAAATCTTCGTGTAGCACTGATGGCCTATCAATTAGAATATTCCTGAACTTGCCACTCCCAGTCATAGAGGCCCTTACAACATTAATAAATGAGTCCTTTATAAAAGGTGTATTCCCTGATTGCCTTAAAACAGCTATAATTATTCCACTTCATAAAGGCGGCGAAAAAACTAACTCTTGCAATTATCGCCCAATTGCACTACTACCAGTGCTATCAAAAATCATCGAAAGGCTACTGAAGAACCGTCTTATGCCATTTCTCCTGAAACATCAGATAATATCCCCGGAGCAGTTCGGATTTCTACCCAACAAGTGCACCAGTGACGCCATGTTCACGTTGCTTAGAGGCGTCTACTCATCTCTCAATAACAACCACCCAACTGCCTCAGTTTTTTGTGACTATGCGAAAGCCTTTGATTGTGTTAGTCATGAAATTCTGATAAACAAACTACATTTTTATGGAATTCGTGGTACTTCTTTAAATTGGTTCAAATCTTATCTTGGAAAAAGGCAACAACTTGTAAGGGCTAATGGTTCCGATTCTGATTGTAAGTTGATTACAAGTGGAGTTCCTCAAGGTTCAGTCTTGGGACCTATTCTTTTTTTGTTATACATTAATGATATCACGAACCTTAAAATTAATGGAAGAATCTCCCTTTTTGCTGATGACACAAGCATAACATGGAGTGATTTTGATACAACGTCTTTACACTCTAGTATCTCCAAAGACTTGGTTATAATTAAGGCTTGGTCCGATTCCAATATGCTTTGTTTTAACGTCGATAAAACGGTGGCGTTATCTTATAAGGGAACTTTACAACCACTTCAGGTACATAACAGCAATATTGAATACGTAGAGTCGGTTAAATTCCTGGGTTTAAATATAAATAGCAACCTAAAATGGTCTAATCATATTGACACCTTAACTAAAAAACTTTCTACCGCCTGCTTCGCCATTCGATCAGTTTCAAAAGAACTAGACGTTCCTTTTGCCAGACTTACTTATTTCTCTTTATTTGAATCCCACCTCCGCTATGGCCTTCCCTTTTGGGGCTGCTGTACCACCGAGCAATTTCGTAGTATTTTTATGCTTCAAAAGAGAGCCATTCGTTATTTGTTTGGTCTAAATAATAGAGCTCACTGCCAATACTATTTCAAAAAACATGAAATATTAACACTTCCTGCATTATTTATTTTGGAAACGGTATGTTTGCTGAGAAAACATATAAACACCCTCCCAGAAAGGCCACAACATGTATACCCTACCAGAAACTCTAGGCATGATATTTATCTTCCCATTCCTTCCACAGAATTAATAAAAAAATCAATTATTTACAACGCCATAAAACTTTACAACAATCTGCCAGTACATTTAAAATCTATCCCTATGCTTGCACAATTTCGAAAAAACACCAAAGCATACCTCATTGAGAGACCATTTTACAGCGTTAATGATTTTTTTTTTCAGTGAGTAAGTCTCTTTAAATTGTCACTAAACTCGCTTGTTTACTTAAATCTTTTGTGAGTCATGTCCTAACTCATAGCATAGAATTTTGTAAATCATTATATAGGGAAAAGAACTGTCGAACATTCACTTAAAACTTAATTATTTTTGTTAGGTATTGGATTAAAAACAATTTAATTCTTTTTGTATACTACATTCTACACTAGTTCAATATACCTTCTGTTTAACATCACAATTATTTGTATAACCATAATAACATAGAGTTTAAGGTCGCATAGTTGCAATTTTGATTTCAATGTCATCGAAATTATTCACCTCGTACATGTGTGTTTGTTTACTTTTATAAGGTTATCATGATTCATTTACTGTTTGCAATGTTATGCTATATTCTAACGTGTGTTTTACGATTTGGTAAATTGATAATTTACATTTTTAAAAAAAAAGCACTGACCTGTCGAAATTATTTTCGATTAATGTTTTGATATGTCTTATTTTTAGGTATATTTTGCTTTGTCCATAAAATTGTAGAATTTTTCTGCGGCAATAAAGCATACTTTTGTTTGTTTGTTTGTTTGTAAAGTAATTAATAAACCAGTTACCAATGAAGATAATGCTTTGACAGTGTTATTAACAGTGCAAGAAAATCCACACACAAATACCAGGGAAATTGAGAGAGCTACTGATATTGAACGCACTAGTATTAAACGGATTCTGAAACAACATAAATATCTTGCCTACCACATTGAATTACACCAAGAACTGTATGATCGCTATTACGTCCAACGACAAGAGTTTTCAAGTTTTTTGTAGATAGGGTGCTGTTTTCAGATGAAGCAACTTTTAAAAGCAACGGCTTGGTTAACAAACATAATATGCACTATTATTCAACCGAAAATCCACATTGGATTCGTCAGATGGACCATCAAAATAAATGGTCAATTAATGTTTGGGGAGGTATAATTGGCTCTCATGTTATAGGACTATATTTCTTTGAAGAGCATTTAACGGGAGATGTCTATTTAAATTTTTTGAGAAATGAGTTGCCCGTATTGCTCGAAGACTTACCTTAATTAAGAAATACTAAGAAATTCCTTATGGTTCCAACATGATGGAGCACCCCCGCATTACCATAGGCATGTAAGACATTTTCTCAATAACTGGAAAGGAGAGCATTGGATTGGGCGAGGTGGACCAGTTAAGTGGCCTGCGAGGTCACCCGATTTAACGCCACTAGATTTCTTTTTATGGGGACATGTTAAAGAAGAAGTTTATAAAGAGGTTCCAACCACAGTGGAAGATATGAAGTTGAGAATAATAAGCAGTTTTCGCAACATTTCAGACCTGACTTTGAGAAAAGTGAAACTTTCATTTATGGATAGACTCGAAATGTTCCTTCAGTAAAACGGTGGTTTAGTTGAACATCTTTTATAAGTTTTAATTACATTGTTTTTGTTGATTTATATTAAATTTATTTTTTTTGTAAAAAAAGATCTGTTATTAATACTGTCAAAGCATTATCTTCATTGGTAACTGGTTTATTAATTACTTTACGTTTTTTTGAAAGCAACATTTCCTGTTTCTTGAAATCGCTATGATAAACTTGCAAAAGCTTCTATCTTGTTTTTATTTCGGCATCGCATCATCCAAGAACAATATTTATTTATTTACTGATGACAATATTCTGACACTTTGCTGTTTTGACAGGACTGTCAATCTTTTGTTCAATTTATATGATATCATGGCCTCCTAATATTAAATTGTCAATTTTAACAACGTGAATTCAGAGTAATTCGTGTTAAAATGAAGAAATTTTGATTTCACAGCTAATTTACTGAAAAACTGTTGGTCAGAAAGGTATCAAATATAGTATTTTCTGAAAGCTAGTAATGTTATCTTTAACATGAAAGTAAAATATACAGGGTGTTCCATTTAAAAAAATTCAATCCAAGGTAAATTTGCAAAACTTGACCACCCTGTATAACAGTGAATAATTTTGAACGACTTACAAGCGATTATTGTAGTCCTAGATATAATACATTTTATGGAATATTTGGTTTTTCCATACCTGCTTCAATTGTTTTCAAAAAATGGCCGGAGTATAACCCTTTTTTCCAATTTAACCTCGTCCCATTCCCTTGGTATAAATTTTAGACGCAACTAACCTTATATCAAAATGATCGCAACGAATAGGAGAATCAACTAAAATAAAAATATACCGGGTATCCCATTTAAAAAAACACAAGTTTGGTTCACCACGAACTTTTCAGACCACCCTGTATAATGGGTATAATTTTAAAACACAGCGTTCTTGACTATCAATCATATCCCAATTTTTTTTTTCAAATTCCTCTCCGTTTGCCCACAATCGTCCACCCCATCTTGGTTGCACCACCCAGTATATATATATATATATATATATATATATATATATATATATATATATATATACATATATCTATATATCCGTACTTCAGAGCAAAAGTGTATTAAGTCCAAAATTTGAGTTTTTCGGATTTTCACATCATCCGGACTTAAATTTTATGCCCTATCGGATGATATACTTCATAAAGAGATTGAACTAAAACTGTCGGAAATAGCGCTTTATAAACAGTATTAAGACCATATTACTTCTGGAGCAAAACAATATTATCTATATTTTATATGTGTTAACTCCACAATAGGAGACAAATCACCTGGAGCAAAATAATGTCATGTCCAGAAAAAGTATTAAGTCCAACATAATTAAATTTGGAAAGAGTGTTATGTCCACTATCTATTGCAATGTAGTTACAATTTACGCCGCCGTTTAGACAAAACAATGCGAGTCGGCACATGTTTTGTTTATTTAGTTATTAGACTGATGAGTTGAGGTGCACGTGTTATTGGTTCTAAGCCTTACAGCATTTTTAAACTTATTGCTGCATGCTTATTTAGAAAAGATTTTTAAATACTGAAGTAAACCTATACTAGTTAGAAATTGGAGACAAAACTCGTAAAATTCTTCAGCGTGCAATAGAAATAAAGACCGCCGAAAATATAGGCCATTCTTTGGAATGTCATTCGAGTCAAGGTAAGGCATGTTACGTATCTATTAATATATTTTGTAATAATAAAAATACTCTTCAAAATTTTTCCAATCAATTCGGTTTGGCGCTAGAGGGCGTTTCCCGACTTTTAGTAGGTTTCTCTTAATAATCCTCTTCAACTTTCTTATTATGAAAAAAAGTTAGTTTTCGTAAAGTCGTTTCCCACAAAAACTTTTACTGTAACCTAACCATCATCAACTTTAATATTTTTTATTGTTATTACCACTATTTTGGTGACTACTTTACGTTAATTTATATTCAAGGGTATTTTTAAGTCAATTTTGTCAGTTAGTATGGGAGTCTTGCATTTTTTATCAGTCGCTGTCGCAAAGTGGTTTCTTTATCACACATACAATTTTTTGTCATTTTAGCGAGGTGGTATTGTTTTTATCTATTTTTTTTAGGCAAAGCTGCTTTAATCGAGGAAAATAGTCTGCCAGGCTCAAAAATATGGAAAGCAAGGTAAAAAATTACCAAAAAGAAGTTATGTCGGATGACAATCTAATAGATTAAGGTAAATGCAATAAAAATTCTGTCGGGATTCTTGCAAGTATAGATGATTTTTTAGACAGCAATATAATAGGTTTGGCTCAACTTTCGTTTCGTAAAAATCAGTTATAAAAAAAAGAAATGTTTTTTTGTCTGTTAGAAGCATCTCTGAGTACAAAAAAATATAAATTTTCCTGCGAAAATGCATCGACTTTAGAATCGTCAAAATCAGTTACATGGAAACTTTGTTTTCTGTAGCATTCCAAACATTTTTCTTAACATAAAAATACAAAAATGTTTCTGCGGAAATCTTTCATTTCGATTTTCCGAGGAAAATTTGTAGACTTTAGAATCGCCAAAATCAAATTTTTCGTTTTTTAAATAAAAAAAATATAGTGTGGGTTTTTTTATTTTTTTTTTTCAATAATTTAAAATGAGGTGTTGCGGTTGCAGTTTCGCACAGGTTCTTTTTCCTGGTTTTCGTTAAAGTCTACAAATTTTCCTAGGAAAATTGAAATGAAGGATTTCCGCAAGAACATTTTTGTTTTTTTATGTTAAGAAAAATATTTGGAATTCAACAGAAAACAAAGTTTCCATGTAACTGATTTTGGAGATTCTAAAGTCGGAAAAATGGAAATGATGCCTTTCCGCAGGAAAATTTATATTTTTTTGTACTCGGAGATGCTTCTAGAAGGCAAAAAAACATTTTGCTTTTTTATAACTGATTTTGACGAAACGAAAGTTTTACTATAGATTTTAACACTATTGAATGAATTTGGATTTTGATTTGTCCATTTTTAATTTTTTAGATGAAAACTTCAGATTCAAAGTTTGGACAAAACTAGAACCGTAAGGACTACTTCACCGCATTTATTGGATATATCCTACAACTTTGTTGATATGCGAGCGAATCCAACAAATATCGATGCTCCTGTTAATGTTGAAAAATCGGAAGACGTTGACGAAGTGGGTTATGAATGGTTAGAAAAGATCAAACGAGACCAGTGATTGAAACCATTTTATTTACTAGTTTTATTCCCGAATGCGAAGTAGACCCATTCGAAGACTCTGGAAGTTCCTTTATTCCTACCAGTTACTCCTCGAGTAGCGTTAGCCATTCTGAAGCAATGGAGAATGACCCAAATCAAGAAGAAGAAGAAGAAGAAACAGAAAGACCAAGGAAAGGAAAGAAACGGGTAAGGAACGAAAATATGTGGAATAGAAATATACGTAAAAGAAAGAGGATGGCTGGCGAAAAGTATAAAGCTTCTAAAACGAAAAAGATCATGAAAGAAAAAAAAGTACAGGAGCCATGTAGGGACTGCCGTATGAAATGCAACGAAAAAATCTCAGGTCTTCAAAGAACACAAATTCACCGCGAATTTTGGAATCATGAGACAACAAGACATCAAAAGCGGCAATTTTTATGTTCTTTGCTTGAAGAAACACCTGTAAAAAGAAATAGAGAACGAACAGGTAGTCGAGCTGGGAAACGCCAGTATAACTTAAAATATCTATTTACAACAGAAGGAACTAAAACACAGGTATGCAAAAAGTTTTTCTTGCGAACTTTGGATATCTCCCAAACATTTGTTAAATGCGCACTCCAAAAACGGCAATCTAGTGGAGTTGTCGAGTGTGACAAAAGAGGGAAGCAGCAATCTGTAAATAAAATTAGCGAGGAAGTAAAAAATCGAATTCGTGAACACATCATGGATTATCCATGTCAGGAATCACATTATAGTAGACGAAGGACTGCCAAGAAATATTTAGGAAGTCATTTGAATATTTCTTTAATGTACCAGATGTATAAGGAAGACTGTGACTTGAAAAACATTCGTCCTGAGGAGGTTGGTAGAAAATGGCTTTACAGCGAAATTTTCAAGACAGAATTCAACTTATCATTCGCACCTCCTTCGAAAGATACCTGTGATGCGTGCGATGAGATTTTAATAAATCTGAGACAGTCAAATACGATGGCTGAGCGTGAAAATTTTCAAGCTCAGTATAACTCTCATCTACTACAGTCCGATAAACGGTACAATCTTAAAAAAGAAGACAAAAATTTGTCGTTGAATAATCCCGGACAAAAAGTGTTAATGATAGATTTGCAGAAATGCTTTCCGTGTCCTAAGCTTACTAATGCGCAAAGTTTCTACAGTCTAAAACTTTGGTGTTTTAACTATACAATTTATGATTCTAAGGAAAAGCAGGCTAACTGTCTAATGTGGGACGAATCGATTGCTGGCAGAGGTGGAAATGAAATGGCTTCATGTTTGGTACATTACATGCAATTTCTACCTCAAAACATAACATCTGTAATCATTTGGACAGATAACTGCCCATCGCAGAACCGCAATATACAATTAATAATCTGCTACTTTTATCTGTTGACACTACATCCTCACATCAAAGAAACAAGCCACAAATTTCTCCTTCGCGGGCACACACACATGGAGGTCGACAGCATACATTCAGTTATTGAACGGGAGGCTAAGAAATGTCCTAATTTTCAAATTGTCACCCCATGGGATTGGGTGCAGTTGGCCAGGATATCCGGCAAAAACAAAGACTTTAAAGTTTATGAAATGACAACTCCTGATTTTAAAGACTTTAATAAATTGTGTAACTCCTCTGATTCACCATTTCAGAAAACGAAGACAACTCAGAATAATGAAAACTTTTTAATCTCGAAAACTGTATTTATGCAGGTCAGGCAAGATAGTCCTGGGATTTTGTACTTTAAAACTGATTTCTAACAAGAGTCATTTGAAAGGGTAGACATTTAATGATCTTCAAAAGTTACTAAAATGGATTCCAGTAAGATTTCACCATTTTTTTCAGGCCTTGGTGCATAAGGAATCATTGCAAGAAAATAATGACGAATAAGGTCACTTTATTTAACTTTGTTTGGGTATTTCATTAAGTATTTAAATGGAATACATTTCCTTTGTTTAAGTGCATGTTTAAAATATTACTTATGTTCTTTGGTAAAGTACTTGATTTCGATTTTGTATTTTGGGTTACTACCAATTTCTTGAAAAAAAAGTTTTTGTTTTTCTTGTTTAAGTACTTAAGTATTTCTTGTTTTTGATTTTGTATTTTGGTATTATTATCTACCAACAAATTTAGAGTGTTTTGTTTTAATAAAAGGTTCGGTGTTCTCCTACTATTGTGTTTTTAGTCATTTTTTAGCCTAGATATTTCGAAGATAACACAAAATACTTATTTCGTATACACTTTTTCATAAGTGATTGGTTGCACAATTTAGCTATTAAGTCCATTGTCATAAAATTATTCCAGAACAAAAATGTTGTCAGTCCAATTTAAGAGCTAAAAACAAAAAAATCAAAAATCTTATTGGTTGTTAGAAGCAAGCATGGACGGCATATTTATATTTCCAAAACTCATTTATATCAAGTTCAAACTCTTTGCGTAACATTCATAAACTGATATGATATGATTTTAATTGACTGATATATATATATTTAATTTTGAATGGTTTCAGTCTTCTCTGGATCGGTTTTTACTCCATGTTCAATAATTACATGGCCTAGATGTTTCACTACTTTTTGGAAAAACTGGCACTTTTTGGGCCTAAGTTTTAAGCCAGGCATTCTAAGTTTCTGGAAAACAGCTTCAATATCCTTCAAATAACCTTAAAATGTTTTTCCAAGAATAATGATGTCATCTAAATATACATCATATATGTCAGTTCCATTAAACCTTCAAAGGTCGTTGGGGCGTTGCATAATCCAAAAGGGATAACTTTAAATTGCCACAGTCCAGCCCCAGTAGAAAACGCTCTCTTTTCTTTATCCGCTGGATTAAACTTAACTTGCCAATAACCACTTTTCGAGTTCAGGGTCGAGAACCATTTTGATACTGTTAGTGTCCAAGGTATCGTCAATTCTTGGTAAGGGAAAGCTGTCTTTCTTTGTGACGTCATTGCGCCTTCAAAAATCAACGCAGAATCTGATAGCGCCATCTTTCTTCTTAACCAGGACTACTGGTGACGACCTGGGGCTTTGAGATGGTTCTATAATCTCTTGTTTTCCATATCCTTAAGCATCTGATCGACTTCATGCCGCTTTGCCAAAGGTATTCGTCTTGGAGACTGTTTTATCGGCGCTGCATCACCAGTATTAATTCGATGTTGAACTATGTTGGTATTTCTTAAGTCGCTGACAGGCAGAGAGAAAACGTTTTGATTTCTTCTAAGAAGTTCTTCCAACGTGGCCATCTGAACTTTACTTAATAAATGTGTCGATTTTACCAGGTCTTGGAGCACCTTAGGTAAAGTAGTTGCAGGCTCTGAAGGTTGTAAGTTTGTACAGCTAAATATTGTACTAGCACGTTGACAGGTTCCGATCTTGTCACCCTTTTTGACTTTCTGAGGATGAATTCTAACGTTCATCATTTTTACAAATATTGTGTTTCTTCTACTTCGAGTTAATGTTCTTGCTGGTAAAATTCCCTTCGCGTGTAATAGGCAGCCTTGAACCGGTTCGAACAAAATTATTTCTTCTTTACCTAAGTTGTCCAGCGTTGCTTTCACTGCACATTCTGAACTCTCAGGTAAAGTAACATCTTCTAACAAAACAACTTCTCGTATAGTAGAATCACCACATTGAGGCATGTTGATTACTATTTCTTCATTTTTCGTGCGGAGGACTTTTTGTGGTAAGCTTACGTTGATTCATAATGTCAAGACCAAGTATGACGTAATCCATTACGTCTGCCACAAATACAACGTGTACGAATGTAGTACTCCCTTATTTCTGTTTCATGGAGGCCTTTCACAGGAATAGATTCACGATTAGCTGTTTCCAAGACATTATTCTTGTAGGGGTTTTCTATTTTACAAGTAGTTATAACGTCCGATTTTACGATGGTGTGTGCAGATCCAGTATCCAATACCATTTCGCATTCCCGACCACAAACCTTCCCTGGTACTACCAAGTTAGAGCCATTATTCTGCAGCCGGGATACTTTAATTTTGATCGATGTTGATAGGGCTTGGTAGCACCTAATGGAAATTTTCCTGATTATTTTCAGGAAGGCCATTGTTGGTACAGTGACTTTGCACATGTCCGTCTTTCACAGATTTCCAATACCCATTCTTAATGCCTATTATCAGGGTCACGAAGGCCTTCAAAAGAACTGCTTACTGCCAACTCTTGCTTGATCTCTTCAGGGTAGGATGAATAAGTCAAATTAATTAGTCGCACAATATCAGTTTCATACTCTTGAAGACTTTCGTTATATTTTTGTCTTCGACATTGAAATTGTGCCTTATAAACCTCTTGTAGATGTGCTTCTCCATAACGCATTTCTAGATGGCTTACTAATGTCCCAAAGTCATTTTGTTTATCTTCGGGTATGTTCCTTAGCACCTCCATTGCTTCACCACGCAAGAAACAAACCAGTGCTCGTGCCTTTTCGTTGGAATCCCAACTATTTCCCGTTGCGGCAGCTTCAAGTTGTTTCACGTAAGTAACCCCACCATACTGTAACCATCAAATGTAGGTGGCTTTATCACATGTGATAAAGAGACAACGTCGGATTTGAACTCACTTTGGTTTCCAAATTCATCTGGAAACGTAGACTTTGGACTTCTTGCTGCATTTGGTTACGAACCTCCTGAATTTGCTTTTGCACTTTTTTCTCCGTCTGTCCCATTTCCTCTTTTACGTCTTCCTTGGTTAGTATCACTTCAAGCAACGTTTTTTCTAGTGATTCCTTCTTGACACACATATATATATATATATATATATATATATATATATATATATATATATATATATATATATATATATATATATATATATATATATATATATATATATTATATATATATATATATATATATATATATATATATATATATATATATATATATATAAATGAGAAAAATGCTCATGTCCACTTTTTGAAAAATGGGATTTTGCTGCCATCTATTAGAATAGCGTTTAACCCACCTTCTGATAAAGCGCTTAAGTGTCAACTTTACCGGTTAATTTTAAAATGCCACAATAGAAGTTTGCTTATCTCCGACTTGACAAATGTCATAAAGAAATTTGGCTAAACTCCACACTTTGGTTATAAAGAAACGAGTAACGAGTGGCAATCATTTTTATTAATAATAAATTAGGTTTTATGTGTTGGGTGTGTAAAAGAATAAGTAAATATTAAGGTAAAATATATACTTTTGTTTATTTTAATATCTTAAAAATTTTACCCAAATAATTCTGCCGTCCGAAGCAAAAAGGCGGCAAGTGACATTTTTGGCAAAATTCAGTTTTTTGCATTTTTAGACTATTTAAGGTGTCCTCTATCTAAAAAAATACCCCATTAGTAAAAAATTTTTTTTTGGACGAGAAATTTGTTTTTTATAATAGCGGCAAGTGCAAAACAACACCATTTTTGAGATTAAAAGGCGGTATTATGCAATGTTTAAATTAAAAGGGGGCATTTTGGTGAATACAGCTTTTATTCTTAGATATTTTTAACAAATATCCCTTATTTTAGAAGTTAAAAGGTGGTAACTGCACGTTTTTAAGTAAAAAGGCGGCAAGTTGTAACTTATTTCATTATTAACTAAACTCTTGGAAAAGATACGTCACGCATTTTGAAGTTAAACAGCCGCAAAAGCTTATACCTCCATTTTACTACTTAATATTACCAACCACGTCATGAAAATTGAAGCTAAAAGGCGGCAACATTTTATGTATCTTAATATTTTAAATATAACGGTTTCGTACGTCATGCAACTTTAAGTTAAAAGGCGCCAAGCATCGCATGCGTCTGTCTAACCACGAGAGCATTAGATGCAACGTAATATAAATTGAAGTAAAAAGACGGTATGCGCATTGACAGGAAATCTTGTCAAGATTTTAACGGATATTTCATTTGCATGGAAGTTTTTACGCATGTCGTGATTGCTAGTAAAGTAATTCAGTGCTGTGCTAGTATTCTTATTTGATTTTAGTGATTTTTTTACACTGTGTGATAATATTTCTATGCAGGTAAGTTTATTATCATATAGCAAAAAGTAAAATAATATGATGTGGTGAAATAAATTTAAAACAAAATTAAATTAAATTATTATTTATATCATATTTACATTAAATATTTTGGTTGTTGAAAAAACATTGCACGCTCGGTCCGTTAGTATACGTACAAGGTGTTTCATATAGCTCATCCGTCACTAATGAATTATGTTCATTGGATCATTATTACATATTTTATTTAAAAAAAAACCAATACAACAAGATACCTATAGTTTTTCAGAAAACGCTTTTTTTGCATATTTTAATATTTTTTAAAAAATTATACAAGGCGTTTAATAGTGATACATCATTAGATTTTGGCAGTCATAGTCTTTAAAAAAATTAAATAAAAATTCCAGGTCCGTATTTAAAAAAGTAGACCGGCTGATAGAAACTGAAACGTCGGTGTCAAAATCTGATTGCACAGTGAAATTCTAGAGAAAAAGTTTACACCAATTTTAAAAATAACGTAAATTAAAAAAATCCCCCCTTTTTCAAAAATAATATTTAATATATTTATTATAATAATAATGTCCTATTAAATCTAAATTCAATTGTTTTGTTAGAAAATGTCGGCGCGAGCGAAAAGGATGGTTTCAGAAGCTATAAAAAAAAGGAAAGAGGAGGAGAGGGGATCTCTACCCATAAATGGTATGTAACTGTTATAGGTTTTGTTATGAATGAACCAACCCAACGAAATATTAATTTTGATATAGCACACGATGATGAGTCGGCAATGCCTCTTTCGCAAGATACAGGGTGTTAAAATATTTTAAAAATTAAAAATATTATTTCATAGTTTTTTAACAACTGAAGGTATTGTTACGAAATGTTATTATAGGTGTGTACCTAACAGAGTCATTTTAAGAAATGTAAAAAGAAGAGGTGTTAGTTTCAACCAGTGGCGTAGATGTGATATGCATCGGGTAAAAATAAAATGATATTTCCGACCCATATTGTGTTATATCAAAATTAATATTGCGGCGTCGCTCATCATTCCCCGAAAGCATGGCTTGCTTACTTCAGTATAATAGAAGACCCTGATTAAAGCCGCCCCCCCCCCCCCCCCCCAAAAAAAAACCAAACACATATGTTCAAGATTTCTTTGTAGACCATTTTAAAAAACCTTTTTATTTTTTTATCATAATTTTCTATAAGCTTTCTAGTAACATACGCCAATCTCTAACTTAATGGAAATAAAAACATGTTTCCTCTTTTAGAGCTAAATGGTCAATTGGAACATCAGAATAAAGAAAATGTGGACCTTAACCTTTCACTGAACACATCAATGGAAAAAAACTGCACTTCTACAAACGAAAAAGTAGACATTGAGAATATTACTGATTTTGTTTTCCTTGACGAATATGCCAAGGACCTAAGTAAGACGCGTCGTTTAGTGGTGTTATCCTGGACACTGATGAAAACAATATTTCATCCAAAAATTCAAACAACGAAGAAAATTTTGTTTTACGAGAAAAAGAATTAGATGTTGAAAATGTCACAAAAAAATGGAAAAGACGAATCAATGAGGTGGTATCATGGACATCGATAAAGAGATAAACGGCATTTTATCTATAGTGTCAAATAATAAAGATGAAGTTGTTTGGCCAGAAAAAGAATTAGTTATGGAAAATGTAACCCAAATAGGAAAATACGCATCGTATACTGGTGTGATCGAAGACCCTGGTGAAAACAATATATTATCCATAACGTTCAATAATAAAGATGAAGTTGTTCTGCCAGAAAAAGAATCAGTTTTGGAAAACGTCACAAAAAAAGGAAAAGACAGAAAAAGAAAATCATATGAGCTTCCATTGTCTGAAAGAAAAAAGAAAAAAATTGAAGGAAAGAAAACAAAGTTTGAAGTAAAAGCCCCATGTAAGTGCAAAAGAAAATGTGTAGATTTGATTCAAGAATGCCAAAGGCGATCCATAAATGAACAATTTTGGTCTCTGTCTTGGCAATCACAAAGAGTATTCGTTTTAAATAATGCAGAGAAAGTAGCAGTTGGAAGAAAAAAGCAAGACTCTTCTCGAAATGTTACATACAAATACTTTTTGCCAAACACAAATGGAATGAAGGTCCAAGTGTGCAAAGTATTTTTTCTTGGCACTTTGGGATATTTGCCTGGAAATGATAAAATGTTACATAATACTTTATCGGCTGCTGTTAACTACACTGGTGGCGAATATATGATGTTCCAAGTTGATAAAAGAGGTAAAGATTTAATTTGCAGCTAAAAACTAACAAAAATGTGATAGATACTTTCATACTTTCAAATTAAAGTTTATTATAATTTTCGTACTAAACATTTTGGTAAAAAAAGGCATCATTTATTAAAAAATTAAATTTTCGTTTTTATTTGTTTCAGGACGCCACCCATCAACTCGCAAAATTGATAGAAATATTATAAAAAAACATATTCAAGCATTCAGGCCATCTATTTCCCATTACCAGAGGGAACACGCACCCAACCGTCTATACTTACCAAGTGACATTTCTGTCATTGCCATGTTCCAAGATTTTAAGGAAAAAATCCCGACCATCAATTATCTAGCGATCTCTATAGAAGAGTACTTATAGAAATGAATATATCTTTTACTAGGTTAGGTCATGAAGAATGTGCTAAATTTCAAAATCATGGTCACTCAGAGGAGAATATTTGTGATGAATGTCAAGTATGCCAACATTATACAAGCCACAAATATAAATATAACATTTCCAGGGAAATGTATAAGATTGATGCTAATTCCTCAAGAGATGATGATGAACTATGTTATTCAGCAGATCTTCAAAAAGTTATTATGCTTCCTAGAATGGAAGAATTTAAAATTGTCTTGTTCACACCTAGAATTATAGCTTTTAACGAAAGTTTCGTTCCGGTTGGACAAACGACATCTCAACGTAAGCCACTTGCTGCACTGTGGCACCAGGGTGTAGCCGGCAGAAAAAAAGAAGAAATAGTCAGCTCATTTTATAGTTTTTTTTTTAACAAATAGAGATACGAGGATCGTAACTTTGTGGCTTGACAACTGCTCGTCACAAAACAAGAACTGGTGTTTGTTTTCATTTTTAGTATATATAGTGAACTCGCCAGAAGTAAAATGCGAAGAAATTACTATAAAGTATTTTGAACCGGGTCACACATTTATGAGTGCAGATAGCTTCCACCACCAGGTGGAGCTATCTATGAAGCACAAAAAAATCGCTGATTTTGATGATTTTACAAAATCTGTGATGGCAGCCAATTCTGGAAATGTTGTTAATCAACTTAGTACAAGCGATTTTTACTTTTGGCAAGATCTTAGTTCTCAAGCAAAAATTAAAAAAATTGTGCCTAGACCTTATTTAAATAATATGGTAAAAGTAACTGCTATCAGAGGCTCATATAATTTAAAATATTGGACCGACTTTAAAGTTGAAACTGCCTATGAACTAGATTTTTTAAAAGTTAATTCAATTAAAAATGGTATTCCTCTGCCGCAGCAATATAAGGAGGCAAGAGGTATATCGCCTCAGAAAAAACAGGCAATTATTAAAAATTTGTGTCCCTTAATGGACGAAACTCGCCAATTATTCTGGATGAATCTTAATGAACGACCCGTAAATGATCTGGATCAATCTTTTGATTAGATTTTATTAAATTATTTTTTTATCATTACCTTATTTTTTTAATTTATTTATTATTATTTATTGTATTTTTTAATTAAATATACAAATACTTAATGCTTTAAGTTTTGTGGTGATAACTGTTTTTTAAAAGATTTTGTAATGCAATATATAATTATTTATTTTTTGTTTTTAAGAGTGATTTAAATATTATTCTTATAACGCAATAATGTATTAATTAAGTTGCAATAATATTAGCCAATCTTTACGTTTTGTATAGCTTTATTTTTAATAAATAATATGAAATATAACGTATTTTTATTTTTTTTTTCTATATTTTTTTTATATATAATACAAATAATATTGTAGTAAAGCAATAATTTAATAAGTTGCAATAATAATATTAGTGCAAAATTAAGGGGTCGACATGCATACTTTAAATTACTAATAAAATAAAAATTAACATTTGTTTTTTATAAAACTAAATAGAATTAATAAATATGATCTTTCCTTATAAAAAAAAAAAAAAATTGTACCTAAATATACTTGTAGAATACAATTTTAATACTGGTTAAAAAAAACCACGATACATTAACGGGATATAGCGGCATATCAAAAGACTTTAAATAAAAAGGCGGCATGCATGTTACTTACCGCCTTTTAATTTCCACTTATATTCGTAGTATGATAAGAATATGAAGCAAAAAGGAATTAACCGACATTTTTTCCATAAAAATGTTAAATATATGCTAAATTTATATATAAATAAATAAAGTTATTTTTACTATAACATCCTCCATCAAAAAAATAAATAAAATTTTTATTGGTAAAGCGGGACAATGCGCAAAAGTTTTCGGCTTTTTTCTCGAAAATATGATTCTGTCACTTGCCGCCTTTTTGCTTCGGACGGCAGAATTGTATTGACATTTTCCGTATCATTTTTTATTATTGACAGTCGTGAAAAATGGAGTTCCGTAATTTTATAAACTATTAGTAATTAATATTTTTAAGGAAATTTGAATAAAAATTTTAAAATAATAAAATAAAGAAAATAAAATAGTTTAAAACAAGATTAAGAAAAGCCTTTACTTCAAATGTTTTTAAAGAATCAATGGGTTTTATATCTATTATAATGAAAAATAAGAGCCTGGGGTGCCACCGGCGTACACAAGCCAAATAATTGAGGAAGACCTATTAGATCTACCAACCATTTCAATGCTCTCAGCTCTTGGCGACCACATCTTTAATGAAATCGCGGATATTACTAATGTTAACCAAACGGAGGCTGAAGACGAAAGGAATTATTTTTTGGCAGTTTAGAGCATGTTATTATAGAAGAGTATGTCATTAACTCGGATTGGCAACCATCTGGTAATCAAACCAATATTTCTAAGCGGAGAATTTGGCTGAATCAGAGCAATTGGTATTGAGGTTAATAGTTCTGCCTTAAAAAAAAACATAAGTGGAATCAGCTTCAAAACAAAGAGGAAGGCCTTAAATATAAAGGCAAGAAGAAAAACAGGGAGTCACAGTGGGACTATGGGGTGGAAAAACCAGCTAGGTTTATTTCAGCGTCCTGTAATTCTAAAGTCGGACAGAAAACGGTAGAACTTCAATGTCAAACATTAAGTGAAGAAATAAGGCAACAGCTTTATAATAAGTTTTGATCTCAAATGTCTTGAAGGAAAAGAAAATGTATGTAAAGGGTCTGGTCAAAATAGATAGAGTTAAGAGGAGGCGAGAAACACAAGAGGCATCACGAAGGAATATGTCATTGAAATACTTTCTTAAAAAAGGGTGTGCAACTGGTAAGAGTCTGCAAAAAAATGTTCGCAGGGACTCTTGGCTTAAAAGAAAGAGTAATTATAAATTGGGTAAAGCAGAATTTGCAAGAAACACAGGAAGAAGAAAAACTGAAAAAAAAGTGAAGCGAGACAAAAGTTAAAAGAAAGAATATCTGGCGTTGATAAGTTTTTAAAAAGTTTCTCAACTGTCGAGAGCCACCACTGTCGTTCATCTTCCACAAGATGCTATTTAGAACCAATATTGAGGTCAAAGAGTCACGTGTATCAATTTTACAAAAATAAATATTGTAAGAAAAAAAATATTCTCAGTATTGGATACCAAATCTTTTAGTACAATCCAGAAAATGAAAACGTCAGTTTCTAAAAATGGTACTGATAAAGTTTATATTATTCCAGATTTTGAAAGAAGAAGCTTGAGCGGAAAAAGAAAAGGACAAGCAAGCTGAAGATGCCATTACATTCACCATAGATCTTCAGTCAGGTCTTTTATCGCTAAAAACGAATATGTCTGCGATGTACCTCGAACCGAAATTAATAGTACATAACTTTACAATCTACAATTTGCAAATTGAAGAAGGCTATTGCTTCTTATGAAATGAGAGTAAAGGGCAAATAATTGCCCAAGAGTTTACATCTATTTTAATATAGGGGAGACTAGGGAGGCTTGATACTATGGGAGGCATGATACATATTTAAATTTACCGCTTAAATTTGTTTCCGTCCGTTTTATTTGGCAACGGTGTGCTGTTTACGCGCCGTCGACTCGTTAGCTACCATTTTGTGTTTGATTCCCGTATAGTGAAGAATTTAGCTAAATAAACTTCGTTTTGTGGAAACAAATTGTATATTTTTGAAAGGTAAGTGTAAGCATTTTATTAAATAGTCGCTTATATTGCTGGGTGACTGTTTTTGGCATGGCATTATATGTAGTCTTAGGTACATTTTGACGTAAAATTTGTGTCCTTTGTAAGTGTTGGTATTTAATATTTCGTTATATTCTTTATTTTGATATATATGGGAGGCATGATACAATAATATTTGGGGAGACTTGATACATGTATCAACCCTCCCGTATATTAGCATTAGTATCTTTAAATTTCTGAAACGGTTTTCAATCTATCGGGTTTGGCTTAAGAGACTTCTGACCCCTATTAAAAGCGCCTAAATGACCATCCTAACCAATTCTATTTTTTTAGGATGCCATTTAAATGGAAGAAAAAGACGAACAGGGTTCCTGCTCGTCCCGAAATAATGAAAACTGCCGTACTAGAAGTAGTAAATGGTAGCCAGCTCAGAACGACTGCGACCAAATATGGTTTAGATAAAATGACTTTGCGGAGATATGTCATTAAATACAGAGGAACGAACGGTGAAATGAAATTTGCCCCAAACTTTTCGAGTTCACAAATCTTTACCTGCGAAGAAGAAAACAGTCTTGCAGAATATTTACTAACTGCTTCCCGAATGAACTATGGGTTTACCTCTAAAGAAACAAGAAAATTTGCTTACAAGTATGCTGTAGAAAACCAAAAGAATATTCCACAAAATTGGACCAAAAATGAAATAGCTTCATACGAGTGGCTTCGGGGATTTATGGAGAGGAACAAAAATTTGTCCTTACGAACACCAGAAGCAACAAGCCTCTCCCGAAGTAATCAATAAGCATACCCTAGGGGAATTCTACAACTTGCTTCGAGGAGTATACGCTAAATATCACTTTGAGCCGCAATCAATTTATAACTGCGATGAAACCGGGGTACAAACAGTTCATAAGCCCGGTAAAATTATATCCCAAAAAGGGCAGAAACAAGTCGCAAAAGCCACTTCGGGTGAACGTGGTCAGACCGTTACAGTTCTTTGTACTATTAATGCATTAGGAAATGCCCTCCCTCCATTTTTCGTTTTTCCTAGGGTTCGCGAGCAAGACTATATGAAAATTGGAGCTCCTCCCGGGACAAAAGTGGCAACCCATCCAAGTGGCTGGATGACTGCGGATAACTTTGAAATATACCTAGGCCACTTTGCAAATTTTGCTAACTGTAGCAATGACAAAAAAATTTTGCTAATATTGGATAACCATAGCAGCCATATTTCACCAAAGGGTCTTGATTTTTGCAAGGCCAATGGCATTGTGCTATTGACCATTCCGCCACACACCAGCCATAGGCTACAACCTTTAGATGTCGCAGTATATGGTCCATTTAAGGTATATTTTAATCAAGCTTGCGATGATTTTATGACACAGAATCCTGGTCAAACAATTACATTAAAAGATATTGCTAAGTTGGTTGATAGCGCTTATCAACGTGCTTTTACTCCTTTAAATATTACAAAGGGCTTTCTAAAAACTGGCATTTATCCATTCAATGCTCATTTGTTTTCTGAACATGATTTCCTTACCTCAAAAGTTACAGACAGACCTGCTCCTCCTTCTCGAGAATATACGCCAGAGCCAACAACCACAATACCTGTGACAATACCAATAAATCAAGACCGAACACCTGAGCCAATTCCGGGAACTTCACGTCCTTATAAGACCCCTGAAGAAATAAAGCCTCTTCCACAAGCACTTCCTAGAAAAAAACGCCTCATGGGGAAAAAACCTGTTAAAACCAAAATTCTAACAGATACTCCGAATATGGAAGAATTAAAAAATGAACATGCAATAAGGGAGCATAAAAATAAAAATAAATTTAAAAGAAATCTTACAACCAGTCTTAAAGTGCAGGGATCAAACGACGCCGACGTGAAGAAATCCGCGAAAGCGCAGCAAATTGCCCAGGAAGAGTCTGAATCCGAAAGTTCTCTTTATATTTCATCCTCATCCGGCGAAGATCTGACTGATATTGAAGACCAAATTGAAAATGAAATCGAAGAGGAGCAGTTCCTTAAAGGAGAAATTAACGTAAACGATCACGTGTTAGTTCGTTTTGCCACAAAAAAGACAATCAAGCACTACGTAGGGAAAATCTTGGAAATTGCTGGAGAAAACGAATATTTAATAAATTTCATGAGGCGCAAAAAGCCGAGATATCATTTTGTTTACCCCGATGTTCCTGATAATTCACTTGTCTCAAGGGATGATGTTATTAAATTACCCCCACCATCATTTGTGGGTGGAACTGCCACAGCATCTAAAAAATTGGCTTTTCCAGTGAACTTCGATAAATATGAAAACGTAAATTAATAAAGTGAATAAGTTTTTGTACTTGGAATGTTTTGATTTAATAAATGTTTTGTTTTATGTTATTGAGTACCTATTTTCCGCTATTGTATCAGCCCTCCTTTATATTGTATCAAACCTCCCTTATTGAGGGTGGTTTGATACATTATGCATTAGAATGCTAGACCTCATATTACCCAAAAACTATGTCTATTGAATCAATTTAAAACATTACCTACCAAGGATAATATAAATATGTTTCTGCTAGTCTATAGGTTGTTTTTAAAAAAAGAGCTTTCAGTCTGTAATGTGGAATAAATTAATTATATGTATCAATCCTCCCTACTCTCCCCTAATTTTTAGAAGATATAGATATTATATATATATATATATATATATATATATATATATATATATATATATATATATACTGGGTGGTGCAACCAAGATGGGGTGGACAATTGTGGGCAAACGGAGAGGAATTTGAAAAAAAAAATTGGGATATGATTGATAGTCAAGAACGCTGTGTTTTAAAATTATACCCATTATACAGGGTGGTCTGAAAAGTTCGTGGTGAACCAAACTTGTGTTTTTTTAAATGGGATACCCGGTATATTATTATTTTAGTTGATTCTCCTATTCGTTGCGATCATTTTGATATAAGGTTAGTTGGGTATAAAATTTATACGAAGGGAATGGGACGAGGTTAAAATGGAAACAAGGGTTATACTCCGGCCATTTTTTGAAAACAATTGAAGCAGGTATGGAAAAACCAAATATTCTATAAAATGTATTGTATCTAGGACTACAATAATCGCTTGTAAGTCGTTCAAAATTATTCACTGTTATACAGGGTGGTCAAGTTTTGCAAATTTACCTTGAATTGAATTTTTTAAAAGGGAACACCCTGTATATTTTACTTTCATGTTAAAGATAACATTACTAGCTTTCAGAAAATACCATATTTTATACCTTTCTGACCAACAGTTTTTCAGTAGATTAGCTGCGAAATCAAAATTTCTTCATTTTAACACGAATTACTCTGAATTCACGTTGTTAAAATTGACAATTTAATATTAGGAGGCCATGATATCAACATAAATTGAACAAAAGATTGACAGTCCTGTCAAAACAGCAAAGTGTCAGAATATTGCCATCAGTAAATAAATAAATATTGTTCTTTGATGATGCGATGCCGAAATAAAAACAAGATAGAAGCTTTTGCAAGTTTATCATAGAGATTTCAAGAAACAGGAAATGTTGCTTTCAAAAAAACGTAAAGTAATTAATAAACCAGTTACCAATCAAGATAATGCTTTGACAGTATTAATAACAGATCTTTTTTTACAAAAAAATAAATTTAATATAAATCAACAAAAACAATGTAATTGAAACTTATAAAAGATGTTCAACTAAACCACCGTTTTGCTGAAGGCACATTCCGAGTCTATCCATGAATGAAAGTTTCACTTTTCTCAAAGTCAGGTCTGAAATGATGCGAAAACTGCTTATTATTCTCAACTTCATATCTTCCACTATGGTTGGAACCTCTTTATAAACTTCTTCTTTAACATGTCCCCATAAAAAGAAATCTATTGGCGTTAAATCGGGTGACCTCGCAGGCCACTTAACTGGTCCACCTCGCCCAATCCAATGCTCTCCTTTCCAATTATTGAGAAAATGCCTTACATGCCTATGGTAATGCGGGGGTGCTCCATCATGTTGGAACCATAAGGAATTTCTTAACATTAAAGTTAAGTCTTCGAGCAATACGGGCAACTCATTTCTCAAAAAATTTAAATAGACTTCTCCCGTTAAATGCTCTTCAAAGAAATATGGTCCTATAACATGAGAGCCAATTATACCTCCTTAAACATTAATTGACCATTTATTTTGATGGTCCATCTGACGAATCCAATGTGGATTTTCGGTTGAATAATAGTGCATATTATGTTTGTTAACCAAGCCGTTGCTTTTAAAAGTTGCTTCATCTGAAAACAGCACCCTATCTACAAAACCTGGATTATCCCAAATTATATTTAAAAACCAAATTGAAAACTCTTGTCGTTGGACGTAATCGCGATCATACAGTTCTTGGTGTAATTCAATGTGGTAGGCATGATATTTATGTTGTTTCAGAATCCGTTTAATACTAGTGCGTTCAATATCAGTAGCTCTCTCAATTTCCCTGGTACTTGTGTGTGGATTTTCTTGCACTGTTAATAACACTGTCAAAGCATTATCTTCATTGGTAACTGGTTTATTAATTACTTTATGTTTCTTAAAAGCAACATTGCCTGTTTCTTGAAACCTCTCTAATAAACTTGCAAAAGCTTCAGGTCTTGGTTTTTTTTCGGCATCGGGATATCGTACCGCATAAACCCTGCTTGCTAGTAAAGGGTTTTTTTGACTTGCGGTTTTGACAAGAATGTCAATCTTTCTTTTCATTTATGATTATATCATGGCCTCCTTATTTTATAGGTAGTCAATTTAAGCAACGTAAATAATACCGTTTCTGTTAGAATGTGTAAATTTTGGTTTCACGGTTAATTTACTAAAAAACTGTTGGTTAGAAAGATATCAAATAGGGTATTTTCTGAAAGCTGGCGATGTTATCTTTATTATGACAGTAAAATTTATGGGGTGTTCCATTTAAAAAAATTAGGTATGAAAATGGTTTAGTAAGTAAGGGATCCATCAATCACCGACCGTAGTTAAGCCATATGACTTAAAACAAGATTTCGTGCAGTATAATAACCTCAAAATTTAATAATGAGTATTATTTTTCAAGGCGTGAAAGGAAGAAACACAATGTTCAATATGTGATGTTAGTAACATTGTGAATAATCACTTTAAATTGTATCATTAAGAAATAACAAAGAGAAAGAAGTTAAAATCATAAAAGAGAATCTGCAAATAAAAAAACGTGGAGCAACAGCGGGGATTGTTTTCTTAAAAAAAAAATTAGTTCAGAAAAAGTGAAAAATCATTTGCAGAAACAAAATATTTCCTTTGATTTGTTATTAAGGAAAAAATATTTTTTTATAATTAAAGAGTTAAATATTACCACTGTTCTTTTTTCATTTTAATGTTCTGCATATACCTAAATAATATTTCAAAAAATATTTGCTTTTAATTGATCGAAGATTTTTTGGTCGCCTTAAAAAATACTACAGGATGGATATCCTTTGGTTTTATCTTAAACATTAAAATGAAACTAGGGATTCTATTCTAATAGTAAACTCAAATTATGTATTAATGTATATATTTATTGACTTTAAAATGCATTAAATAAAATATTTAAAACCTATAGCTTTTTAGAAAATGAATGTTCAATTTGTATTTATTACGGGTTTGATACTGGTGGATATCACTGTTGGTTGAAAATATAATATTTTCCTTGACGTAAAGAAAAAAATGGAAAATCTGAAACTTGAAGTCATGACAAAAGTAAGTTAAAAATCTAGTTTTAAGGAAAACGCAGAGAAAAATCAGCAATATATCTAAGAAACATAATCATAAAGACATTTAAAAATTAAATAAATATGATATTAGCATTCAAAACCTCTTTGAATAATATAAGGGATACAGTTATGAGTACCAATTAACCAAACCTAGAGGTGTTTTCTAAAATGTTCCAATTTTTCTGGACTTATATTTAACATAGGTTTCTGAGATAATTAGAAAAATATTGTGACGGTCGTGCGAACATTACAACTAACAATATTAAAACTTTTTAGTAACAGCCTAATTATTACTTATTTACTGAGATATTAAAATCTTCATGGAAGCTTTACATACTGATATAAGACTCTAAACTTCGCTTGAAACAGTGAACTACATGGACGCCTTACATTCTAATATATGACTCTGAACTTTGACTTAAAACAGATGTTTTTGTGTAAATTATTAGCGAATTATTAGCGATTATCATTTTATTATATTTGTGAAATTCTTGAGGAATTATTAAAAAAACATTATTTGACACAAAAATATTAGCATGACAGCATAGAAATGTTCTCTTTAAGTTTGTAATAAGACGCATAGCTCTACGTTTTGTAAAAAAGTACGTGTGGTGTAAAGTATAAAAAAAATCGTTGATTTGGTAAAATCTGCAGAAATAATTTAAACAATTTCAATGAAAAAATATGACGTAAAATCATGTGTTTCCGAAATATCGAAGTGGGAAAAAAACGTATTTGGGGCGCTCTTAACGAATAATATAGATCGTCTGATGATTATTTCTACGGATTCTCAAAAATAATTGAAAAAAATTGTGGCACCTCGGAAATATGTTTAGCTTTGTCGTTCAAAAC
This sequence comes from Kuschelorhynchus macadamiae, assembly GCA_030620095.1. Taxonomy (NCBI): domain Eukaryota; kingdom Metazoa; phylum Arthropoda; class Insecta; order Coleoptera; family Curculionidae; genus Kuschelorhynchus; species Kuschelorhynchus macadamiae. The sequence continues at coordinate 339,955 of JAUTXW010001949.1, forward strand.
TAAATTTAATACAGCACATTGAAAGTAATCGACATTTGGTGTACTTCCTGCCAAATGCCAAATAGCCTGTTACAAATTTAAACTTCAAAATGGTTCACGAATTTCTGTTTTTGTAGGTATACCATATCGAGCAACTATAAAAAGTTGGTCAATTTTTGACAAATCTTGGATTTACATAAGAACTAACACAACATGGCAGTTTTATAATTTAAACATCATGATGTACTTTAAAAACTGATTTTTATGAGCTTACAGGAATTTAAAAAAAAACTTAATATATGCAGTCAAAACGCAGGATTTTAGTTAATGATATAATTTTTTTTAGTTGATGTCTATAGTCACAGTGTTCTGCAATGGAATTAACTGAAAATGTAGTTTTTAGTTGATGTCTATAGTCACAGTGTTCTGCAATGGAATTAACTGAAAATGTAACTCACAGCATAAGACCTTGCTTTTAAGGCTGTAATAAAGTTTATACATTTTTGGGGAATGTGTGCATAGATTCGCTATTCATCTCATATCTTTCTTATTATTCAAATATAAAATAAATTTCCCTGAGAGCGCTATAACGCACCGCGCCAGTAATAAGCTAAGCATTGTCGTGCCATCGGCTCCGCTTGGCGCGAAAATCGGACCGCGAATCATTTAAAAGGAGGCTCGCATCGCATATTCGGTATGTGGTGTAGTTCTACTGACTCGTAGCGCCTGACGAAGGCGGCAGAAGCAAGAAGGGCATCTCAAACCACACCGCTCATCCCGCGCTTGCGCATTATTCTAAGTTAACGAAGATAAATCTTATAACTGCACCATTTACTTGCTTCAAAATTAGTAGTTTTTTTTGTGGTATTATATTTTATTCTTATATTCTCGATATTATATTCAAAAACAGGTGCATACATTATTCCACTTTGAATCCATGCTAAGATTTGCACACTCACAGCAATTGCGTCAACACCTGTCTCACATTTTTATGGGACATTTTTCAAGCATAAAACATTTAATTTATACACGAGGTTACCGCTTACGAACAAGTTATACAACTGATGCTCGTTAAAACTGTGGCAATGGAATACTAAATAGTCACGGCTCTGAGTATAACATCCCCCACCGGACCCTGATTGTAACGCCCCTCACCGAAACGTTTAAAAGTCAACTACTAAGGTCATCTGAAAGTCGTAGATCGAGGACGCGACAAGGAACTTGATCTTCAAAAAAATTTCAAAGTCAGTGAGCAATGACACCTCAATGTCAAATAAATGACATTCAAAACATCTCAAGGTCAAAACATTCTTTAGGTCATTTCAAAGTCAATATACTCAAGGTCATTTCAATGTCAAACATTTTGACCTTCAAAACTTCAAGATCAAATCCAAAGCCATTTGCCTACCTTAAGGTCAAGTGGGCAGAGGCTCCTCAAGGTCAAATGACGTCATCAGACAATTTGACCTTCAAAACATCCTCAAGAACTTTTCAAAGTCAAATGCTAAGGTCATCTCAAGGTTAAATAACAAGCACCCTCCCACCAGTCAACCAACATTTTTTTTGTTACACCTGAAATACTGGACATGAAATAGAAATTAAACGGAAAACTACTCTTGATAAGAAATAGAAAGTACCCTCCCAATGAAAGTATCATATGTACGAACGACATATTATAAGGTAGGGCTTTACATGCCGGGTCGAATAAATGGCGCCGCTCGAGTGCCGATATATATGAAGGGACGGTTGTAGGGCAGATCTAGCCGAGATGTGTTTCTTCCGCCGGGACGCGGATATACCTAACACATATTTTAGATCGTCTAACGATCCATCCTAAAAATACGATGTTTAAAATTCACCACGGGTTCCTAATTATAAGGTACACCCGAGCATTCAGCGATATATACCATAAAAATAGTAGATCACTGCTTTTATATTATCACAAGGACGTAAGTCGACGTAGTTTTGACCTTCAAACCACGTCAAGGTCATAACATCTCCACTCAAACAAAGATTGACAAAATCTTTTTTGGCTTTTTCGTATAGATTTTTGTCAATCTATACGCAACAAATAATCTGAACACATTTAAAAATCAAACAAAGATATCAAAGTCATTTCAAAGTCAAACTCAAACTCGAACAATTTGACCTTCAAAAAATTTAATTAAAGTTTAATTTACATAACAAACGTATCACTTAATAACAAGCACCCCCTACCAGTGAACCACATCTCAAGGTCAAATGGGCTCAAGGTCAAAATTGTGGGGCTTTGGGGCGAGTGTGAGAGGGATCTAGAGACTCTGAAACGTAAAGATCTGAAAATCTCAGAGGGTGATTTTTTCTCTTTCACGAGGGTGGTAATAAGAATAATCAATTATATAAAAAAATAACGTAGGACATGCGGGCGAAAAATATCACACGAACAACGAAATACTTGAGAAAAAAAGTTGTATCTTTAATATTATCCATGAAAAATATAGCTCTCAGCTATCTCAGTACTACTAATACATCGGTTTGTCATATACTTTTTTCCATAACGCAGGGAAAACGTGCCGAACTATTTAACAGCTTATGCAAGCCAGAACTCGTATACATTCTACACCTGACTCAGACAATGTTTCCCATTATATGTATTTAGGAAGCATATTACAACAAAAAGACGAATGTAACGGACTTATATCAATCAGGGTTATATGAGGATGTCAACATACGTTGTCGTGGAATATATTACAACTTCGGAGATATTTTTACTGTGATAGCAATATAAAAATAAACAATAGCAAAAAAAGTACTTAATTACGGTTTTTAGAAATTAGTGCTAGGTGAAAACTTGTTTGCTCATGTATTACATTTAAGTTTAAAACCTCCCCCCAGTTACAGTCAATGATAAAATTGTATAGTTTATAAACAGGTAATAGAACTTTTGAATGAATTTTTACAAAATGTAAGTTTCATACTAATTGTTCACATAAGGTAAATTAGGGTTAGATGCCTCACTTAAGCAAAATATGTGATTAAAAATTCAAATAATATTTTAAATTAAAAAGCCTATGATAAAAAAATAACATATTTATTTAGACACGACATAACATGTTTAAAAAACTTAAAATTTTTATTTTTTTTTTGTAAAAATTTTTTAAAAAAACAACTTTTTTGGCCATCTCTCCCGGCAGTTAAGGAGAGTTGCCCTTGCAGTTTGGGTCAGGTGCCCCACTCTGGGAGAGTCGCCCCATAAAGGAAAAGAAGGAACTTTCATTATTTTTATCATCTTAACATACATAAATAAGATTATTAAAAATAACAGGAAATTTTTAACTTAAACTTATTTTCTAATAATATGACAAAGACTCTCAATTTATAAGAATACTTTTTTCTTGGCACGGTCATGATTTGCAGCCCTTAGTTTTTCACGTCCACATGTGACGCAGTGGTCCCCATATATTGTACACGTCTCATGAAACCACTTGTCACATCCCAAACATTTTAACCAATCTGCCTTGTTAGTTGTTTCATAATAATTTTCCCAGCATTCTATGCAAGATTCTGATTCCTTAGCAGAACTTGTAGATGGGGACCTTTTAGCCTTTTTTACATAAACAGCAAGTGGTTCATCATCCGAGGAGGAAAAATCGTCTTCAATATTTTTTTTTTGATTTTGGGTTTCGCTTTGTCAAAACTTCGGCAGATTGTTTCTTTCGTTTTTTAATTGATTTTGGAAGAATTGGCACCGGACTAATATCTTGCAGATATTTTGAAGGGGTTTCTTTTGGATGAACACCATCTGGTACTATCATTGAGCTTGTACCTGGAACCGGTTCTTGTTCTACGCTAAATTTTTCTAAAATAGATTTGTCGGACTGAGCTTTTTCCGGGGCTGCCTCTAAAACAGAATTTGGGTTTTGATGTTCCTTTAAAGAAGAGCTCTTTTTACCTGTAGAATTTTCCACTGTATGTTGAGACATATTATCCGAAATGTGATAAAAATGGTCAGGAATGGCCGCCGGATCAAGTGGGAAAATTCCTGATGCCCGAAACCCAGAGACACCAGTTTCAACATTAGCTGCTTTACCCCATGCAGCTCCTATGATTTTACCAACTTGCAGGCGAGTAAGACGTGGTGACAGGGTGATTTATCATCCATTGTCTGGCTTCTTTTCTTAAAAAATGTTTTAAGGGCCGGAAAAATGATCTGTCAAGTGGCTGTATGGCTTGGGTGCAATGGCTTGGTAAGCACACTAAAATTATTTCATTTTGTTCTGCGAAGTTGAGCATTTCCATAGAATTCCTATGGGATGAATGTCCGTCGAGTATTAAAATAGTTGGACCAGGAGGCTTTTTAGGAACAAAATCTTCTTGAAGCCATTTTAGAAAGAGGTCTGATGAGATATAGGACGACTTTTTGTTCAGAAAAACTGTTGACCCTGGTGGAAGTCCATCTTTAAATTCCTGCTTTTCTCTTACTCTTTTAAATATGAGCACTGGTGGTATAAAATTGCCTTCGGCATTGCAGCAAGCTATTATTGACAAACTAAAATCTTTTTTGGCTTTTTCGCAACTGAATAAAAATATTTAACTTTAAATTATTTGAAGCAGATATTTAATATAATTACATACCTCAACATGTAGACTAGTCTGTCTACTGAATGTTTCGATACATAATATAAATAATATTAATAATTATGTATCGAAACATTCAGTAGACAGACTAGTCTACATGTTGAGGTATGTAATTATATTAAATATCTGCTTCAAATAATTTAAAGTTAAATATTTTTATTCAGTTGCGAAAAAGCCAAAAAAGATTTCTGTTTGTCAATCTAAACGCAACAAATAATCTGAACACATTTAAAAATAAAGCTATTATTGTTACGTTCTCACCTCTTTCACTTGAACTGAGTACATGGACATCTTTGACTCCCTTAGTTGCAATAACTTTTCCGGCTTCGTTGTTGATTTGAAAGCCGGTCTCGTCCATGTTAAAAATATTACTAGGTTTTACAAACATGTTGTATTCCGTGTAAACCTCATTAAGCAGATCAAAAAATTTATTTACTTCCGTACGATCCATACCTTCTGCCCTAGCAATAGACAATCCTTGAGCTGCTCTAACACTCACTTCTTGGTTACGTCGCAAAAACGAGTTAAGCCAGTCATAGCCTGCCATTTGTGTTTCACGATTAAATCTGTGCTTAATTTTCATTTTTTCAGCAAACTGATAAGCAAGGGATCTAAGTGACTCTCTATCAAGCGCAAAACCACATTTTTCCAATTTCTGTACATGTTTTACTAGTCGTTTTTCATTTACAGTGCCTAAGCATCCTTCAGGGCCTAGAGGAAGATCCCTGGTAATTCGTGATTTGATGCGCCGACGTAACGTTCTAGATGGTACACCAAAGGCAGCTGAAGCTTCATTAGTGCCCATCTCACCAGAATTTATAGCCTCAATAGCAGCTACTAAATGTTCTTCACGCCACTGTTTTCTTGGCTTAGCAGATTGTTTTCGTTTGTATCGGGTCGGCATATTATCTAAAATAAAATTTAGTCATTAATATACTATCTAAATTTACAAAATACAAACATTCATATGGGGCATCTATCCCGTATTATTTTTGGCTATCTATCCTTTTTGTACGAGAGAGATGCCCCAGTATATTAAAATGCACCAGTAAAGAATTTGTCAACCATTTTATATTCTAAAGTAAGCCAATAGACCCTTTCAAACAAGGATTCAAGAATACAGCTGTAAAAATTAAACGAAAACATTTTTCGCTGCGATATGTGCTCACCTAAATTAGATCATATTAGTAATTTATCAATTCTTACCTGTTTTTCTTAAATATTTCACGATTGAAGAGATATTATTGGATTATTAATTGTGCCTCTCGCTAAACACACAACAAGTAAACAACCACCATACTTATGGCGCCAACTAACGATCAAGCCCGAATATTTGCCAATCGGGGCATCTGTACCGGTGGGGCATGTAACCCGGAATTACCTTACACCAAAATGTAAAAATAAATACTTATACCGTTAAATAAAATATACATACTATCATATATCCCTGCATATATAAAAACACATAAAAACATAAATACATACATACGTATAAATATATACAAAACTAACAAATACAGAATTTTTGGTTTCTTTAAACAAACCACGTAACCATAAAATGTTTACCACGAAATTTTAATTTCATAATAATTAACCAAATACATTCCAAATGTAAAATTTAATACTTATACTTTTGACTCAAGATATGGATAATAAATATTGTTTTTTTACTAAAATATTATCATACTCACATAACCCTTATTTTTTTGACCAAAGTTAATCGTGCAAGCAGTTTTTTAGCTGTGCCGCGAACTGACAAACTTGATTAAAGCGTAAAGATATGAAATACCTAGGATTTTTTTCAAGTCAAAAGACCTTGCCTTCTTTACACAGAAGTCAGTTACAAAAAATACAAAGTGTAGAATTAAACTTGATTGATACTAATTTCATTAAAACATATTTGAATATATTACAAACAATGTACAATGTTAATATCGTACGTTATTTATTCTCGTAATCTACAAATAACGCATATATAGTATATAGCGCCTCGTCCGTCACAGAAATACTCTGTATTTGTCATTGCTTCCACTAACAGCCTTAAATTAGGTTCGAAATTATATAAACCAACTATCGTGCTGTTTTATAAACAAATTAGACATATTAATATCTATTTCTCAGTCACCTAATATGAAATCTTGTACAGTGCGCAGTAGACAGACTTCTTGTAATAATTTTGCAAATTTCATTTTTAAATGTCTTTATGATTATGTTTCTTAGATATATTGGTGATTTTTCTCCCCGTTTTTTTCCTTAACACTAGATTTTTAACTTACTTTTGTCATTACTTCAAGTTTCAGATTTTCCAATTTTTTTCTTTATGTCAAGGAAAATATTAAATTTTCAACCAACAGTGATATCCACCTGTATCAAACCCGTAATAAACACAAATTGAACATTCAGTTTCTAAATGGCTATAGGTTTTAAATATTTTATTTAATGTATTTTAAAATCAGAAAATATATACATTAATAAACAATAGGAGTTTACTATTATTCAGTATTTATCTCGTGCAGTAAGAATCCCTAGTTTCATTTTTATGTTAAAGTTAAAACCAAAGTATATCCATCCTATAATATTCTTTGAGGCTACCAAAAAATCTTCGATCAATTAAAAACAATTATTTTTTGAAATAATATTTAGGTATATGCAGAACATTAAAATGAAAAAAAGAACAGTTATTTAATTATATAAAATATTATAAAATAAAATATTTTTTTTCTTCCACCACAGGCTCCAGTGTTAGGACCTAAATATTTACTTTTTTTGATCCATTTAATTTTTTTAAATTATAATTAGTTACTGAATGAAAAAATTTAAGTTTCCTTTAATTTATATGCTAGGGCGGCGTCAGGATTTTTTCATTTTAAATTTCATCATCTGTTTAAAATTTTCTAGAAAATTGAAATTAAGTAAAATGTCAATGTTACCTACAATGTTGTGCCAGGTGCCAAACTGAAACTCTCAAGCTCAGTAATTTGTCTGCACATATTTTGACTTTTATTAATTTTACTTTATGAGTTATAGATGATTTAATAAAAAAAATAGACTATCAAAAGCTGTCAAAATTTTTCTATTCAAGCGATTTGGTTTGAATTCTCACATACAGCGTATTTTAGTTTAATTTAGCATATGTTCAACGGAAGTTTGTAAAATAGTTTACAAAATGAAGCACTGATATCAAAACTAGCGGATTGTAAGGGATACAAAACCTTATTTACAAAACAAAAACCAATATCACGATTTTTACTAAAAATTTTGAAAAAGTTACTCTAATTAAAAGTTTTATTTACTTTTAAATATTTTATTTTTGATAGAAGTATAATTACGTTAAAGATTAGGATAGTTTCGAGTTTAAGTCCTAAATATAAAATTTTTTTGATCTATTTAATTTTTTTCTAAATTACAATTAGTTACTGAATGAAAAAAATGTAAATTTAAATGCTAGGGTGACATCAGAATTTTTTCAGTTTAAATTTCATCACCTGTTTAAATTTAAAATATGTTATACATATAAAATTTTCTCAATTTTTTTTATGTATTTTAGGAAGCGAATTAAAGAAATGTCAATAATATATTTTTAACCTATGGTATCCCTTGTTCATATAATAAATTTGAAATATTTTAAATGCGTATTTTATTTAATTGGTTTAAATTGCTGAACCATTGTTCCAAATCTCCACGTTTTGAAATTTCTATTTCCTCCAATTCAATATAGTTCCTCCCTTCTTCTGCGTTGAAATTAACTGAAAATATAATTTTTTCAGCATAACATCTAGCTCTAAAGCTGTAACGAAGTTAATACATTTTTGGGGAATGTATGCATCGTTTCGCTATTAAACTCATATGTTTTTTATTAGTAATAGTAAAAATACGTTTCTTTGAAGAAAATAATCAGAAAAATACGCTTATTAAGTATATACAACGCACGCGAACTATTGAGTGGGAACCGACGTTGTCTCCATATTACTGTACTATCGTTCTTCAGAGAGTCTACTTTAAAACTTTCCTAATAGGAAGCTTTATTACTTTTTTGATTAGATATTAAAATATTCTCCAGACATTATGCAGGGTATTTCGGGAGGAAAGGAAATATTCTAAGAATGTGTTTAGGAGGTCAAAATAATTCAAAAATTATATATTAATAGGTTCGCAAATGTTTAGTTTCCGAGATACAGGGTCTAAAAGAAAACTTTAAAAAATACGTTTTTATTAAATATTTCTGAAACGATTTTAGATATTAAATTAAAATTTGATATATATCCCAAACACATTCTTAAAATATTTCCCTTTCCTTTTCCCTTTTTTAACGGTGATATCATGAGATAGCATTAAAGCTAAGTAAAGTAATAATGTATGTTTTTGACCCCCCCCTTTTACGTCCCTGCCCCTCACCCTATGACCTCATTTGACTTTGTGGGGGCCCGCTCACTTTACCTTGAGCCCATTTGACCTTGAAGTTTTCAGCACCCTACCCCTTCCGTCTCTAGCCCCCTGTGAACACCCCCTACACCTCTGACGTCCCTGTGTCCCCGACCCTGTGACATCATTTGACCTTGAGCGCTCCACCCCACTTAACCTTGGGTCCATTTGACCGGAAGATTTTGAAGGTCAAATTGTTTGACATTAAAATGACCTTGAGAATGTTTTGAAGGTAGACCACTTGACCTTGGGTTGTTTACCCTTGAGATGTTTGAAGGTAAAATTGTTTGACATTGAGATGTCATTGCCCCGCTGGCTTTAAGTTTCGGTGGGGGATGTTATATTCACTGACTTTAAAAATGCTTGGAAGGTCAAGTTGTTTGATCTTGAAACGTAATTGGCCGGTGAAGTGTGCTTGATATTAAGTGACGCATTTGTTATTTATGTGGGTGGTGTTCGACTTTGAAAGTTGCATATATAAAAGGCTTGGTTAATTTTAAAGTGCAAAACGCTAAGTGCTCGTATACCTTATACATTGGGAGCCCGTGGTGAATTTTAAACATCTCATTTTTACGATAAATCGCTAAGCGAGCAGGTCATTTTTGCTTTGCCTTGAACAAGCCGGCAAATCAATACCTAAAATATGTGTTAGACATATCTGCGTCCCAGCGGAAGAAACTCGTGTCGGGTAGACCTGCTCCACATATATCGGCACTCGAGAGGCGTCTTCCATTCGACCCTGATCAAGTAAAGCAATACATTATAATGTGTCGTTTGTACATATGATACTTTCATTGGGAGGATTTCATTGGATTCATTGTTATTTAACCTTGAGATGCTCTTAGCATGAAAAGCTCTTGAGGTTGATTTGAAGGTCAAATTGTCTATTGACGTCATTTAACCTTGAGGGGATCCTACACACTTACCCTTGAGGCCTTAATGCTCACTGACATTGAAATTGTTTTAAAGGTCAAGACCTTGTCGCGTCCTCGATCTACTACTTTCAGATGACCTTAGCAGTTGACTTTCAAACGTTTCGGTGGGGGGTGTTACAATCAGGGTCCGGTGGGGAGTGTTATACTCAGGGTCGTGGCTATTTAGTATTCTATACCCACACAAAAAAACCTTAATATATATTTCAATATATCAAGAATCATTACAGATACATTCCGAAAAAAGTATTGGTGTAGTGAAAATGTGTAAAACCGAATTTGGGTGTCTCCGAAGAACAGTAGTACGGTAATACTAGGTCAACGCAGGTTTCCACTCAATAATGCGCAAGCGCCTCGTCGCGCGCTTCGAGTCGGTGGAACTCCACCAACTACCGAATATGCGATGCGAACCCCGTTTTAAATGATTCGCGGCCCGATTTTTGCGCCAAGCGGAGCCGATGGCTGCCTTACATAAATCTTTCGTGTTAGACCGTGGCTTCATCACGGCATTGATTGAAGGAAAAAGGAAGAGGTGCAATCTTATGGACGAATTCGTGGCAGTGCTGATTTCATTCCACTTACGTTTCAGCTAGTAGTGTTTATGTTGTTATTTCTCATCGGGTATTTGAAAGAAGTAAAACAACACCACTTTTAGATTAACATTTAGTTTTTATTGCGAGCTGAAGCGCGGGCCGTGCAACTTGGTCAGAGAGAGAGACATTACCATTTTTACAAACTTAAGATCTTATCATTAGAAAAAGACAACATGTGAGAGTGAGAGAGACAGATATAACACTTCCCTACACACTCCCCCCGCAGTGTGAGCGTACATAGCTCACACGAAAAACGAGATATACAAGTTATTTATATTAATTTTATATAAACAATAAAAAAAATGTGCAACGGCCTCGCAAAGAATACAAAATTTATAACATATTATTTAATATAAATATTAGGTTAATACTTGAATACTAACATTGCGGTTTTATTTACTTAATAAACGTAAATGTGAACTAATAAATAAAATGTAATTATAAAATATTATGTAAACTACATACGTACGTTACAAAAAAAAATAAAATAAACATTAATGCTAAATATTTTTGGTATCAAAGAATATAATAGTAAATACTCATACAAAATACCATTGAATATACTAAAAATAGTAACAGTACATAATATTTTGAGACATCTTTTATGTGTCTGCAAAATGAACACGTTTCCTCGAATAAGTTCGAAGGACTGGTAAATTTAAATTAAAACTAGGGGAATTTACAGGATTAGGGTTGGCATTTACACAAGGAGAATCTGAATTTACATTTGCCGGAGGCAAAACTGGAGTGATATTTGCCAGAGGTAAAACTGGCGTGATATTTGCCAGAGGCAAAACAGAATTGTCACCTGCCGAAGGTAAATCTGGAGTGACATTTGCCAGAGTCAAACCTGGCGTGTCACTGTCGTCACCAATAGTGTACGCTGGTTTCAACAGCTCAACCGAGATGGTCTTGCTTCTGCCATTTACCTCAATCTCAAAAATTCGTTCAGAAATTCTGCGAATTACTTTATGTGGGCCAGTGTATGGTCTTTCCAGACCTTTTTTGGCAACTTTGCGCATAAAAACGTGAGTGCAAGTATGCAAATTTTTGTAATAAAATGGTCTCTTTTTTGATTTATGAGCCACAGGTACCGGACGTGTAAGCCTCATATGACTACGAAATTCGTTAATAAAAGTGATGGGATCAGGAGTAAAATCATCCCAAAGAAAAAATTCGCCGGGAAGACGAAGGGTTGTTCCAAACATAAATTCAGCGGGAGACGCCCCTGTGTCTAACCGGACATGCGAACGAAGACCTAAAAGTACAGTTGAAAGAGTGCGGGACCAATCGGAATCGGCATGACACATAATCGCTGCTTTTAAAACGCGGTGCCAACGCTCAATCATACCGTTAGATTGAGGGTGGTACGGAGTTGTTCTGATGCGCTCGCAACCAATTAGTGCCAGAAGTGATTTAAATAACCGAGATTCGAACTGTGATCCCTGATCAGAAGTAATGCATCGAGGAGAACCGTAACGAGAGATCTTGGTATCATAAAAAGTTTTGGCTACAGTTTGAACAGTCATGTCTTTCATTGGCGCAGCCTCAGTCCAACGGGAGAATCGATCGACCATTGTTAGACAATACAAAAATCCTTGAGACGGGGGCAGAGGCCCAACTATGTCAATATGGACTTGGTCGTCGAATCGCCCATCTGGAGCTACAAATTTTTCAGGAATAAGTTTGACATGGCGAGAAATTTTCGATTGTTGACATTCGATACAACACTTGCACCATTTTGTTACATCTCGGTGCATGTTTGGCCAAACGTAACGCTGTCTGATCAAACGATCCGTTACTCTACCACTAGGGTGTGCCGGATTATGACACAAATGAAAAACACGCTTTCTAAGAGTCAAAGGAATGTACGGTCGAATTGTTTCTCCGGAGATGTCACAAAAAATTTCACAAAGATCTGAACCCCACTGAATCTTCTTTAAGTTCAGAGAATGATTAGTGTTGTCAGTTAAATGTTTTAATTGCTCGTCATTTTCTTGAGCTTCCGATAATTCTTTAAGATCAAAATCTAAAGGAAAGTTAAACGCATCAATCCGCGACAGTGTGTCCGCGACAACATTTTTAGAGCCGGAAATATGCTCAATGTGCGTAGAAAATTGCGCTATAAATGACAATTGTCGCGTTTGACGTGGAGAAGCTTTATCGGATCGCTGCATGAATGCATAAGTAAGCGGTTTATGGTCCGTGAGCATATGAAAATTAGAACCTTCTAACAAAAATCTGAAATATTTTATCGATTCATAAATTGCGGTTAACTCGCGATCATATGCGCTGTAACGGGTTTGCGCCGGAGTAAACTTACGGGAAAAGAACGCTAATGGTTCCCAAGAGCCATTATTTTCCTGTTCAAGGACAGCACCCATCGCAAAATCGGACGCGTCGGTAACTACACGCAATAGAGCACCAGCTCTAGGATGGACGAGCATTGCGGCATTAGCAAAATCACTTTTGGTTTTTTCAAATGCCTCAATTAACACGTCCGTCCAGACAATTTCGCGCTTATCCCCTTTACGCGAATCAATAAACAAGGAATTGAGAACAGCTTGAGTTTCAGCTGCATGGGGAACATTTCTATGATAAAAATTGATCATGCCAAGATATCGGCGCAGATCAGAAATAATTTTTGGTCTGGGAAATTCCACAATGGACTTGACCTTTTCTGGCATAGGGCGAATGCCCTGACTATTTATACAGTAACCTAGAAATTCTAATTCATTCACTCCCAACACACATTTTTCAACATTCAAGCGAAGCTGAAACTGCTCAAGTCTTTTAAAAATAATACGAAGATGTTTAGAATGTTCTTCAGCAGAAGATGAAGCAATGAGAATATCATCTATATATACAAAAGCGAAATCTAGATCGCCCAAGGCTTTGTTAACATAACGTTGAAACGATTGGCTCGCATTGCGAAGACCGAATGGCATAACCAAATATTCAAATAGGCCGAATGGCGTTATTACAGCCGTTTTTTCTACGTCTTCAGACGCCATAGGGATTTGGTTATAAGCCTTGTGCAAATCTAGTGAAGAAAAGATTGTTTTCGTATGCAAATTTACAGTGCAATCATGTAAGTGAGGAGTTGGATATTTATCGGGTATAGTGACTGCGTTTAAACGTCGATAATCGCCACAAATCCGCCAACTACCATCTTTCTTCTTGACAAGATGAATGGGACTTGCCCAAGGACTGGACGAAGGACTACAAACCCCAGATTCAACTAAAGTCTTAAATTGTGCCTTAGCAGCCACCAGTTTCTTCTGGTTAAGGCGCCTAGCACGTTCTGCTACAGGAGGCCCCGTAGTCAAAATATGATGGAAAACATTATGGTTAGGAGGAGGAGATAAAGAAGTTCCTGTAATTTTAGGAAACTCAGAAATAATCTCTGAAAATTTTGAGTTTGGAGAAAATGCATAAATGGAATGAATTGGCGCTGGTTTCAAGACAGCGAGGGAAAACACATCTGTGGAAGAATCGACCAGACGACGTCGTTTAAAATTCACAGACAACCCGTAAAATGATAAAAGATCCGCACCTATAATGGCGTATGGAACCGAAGCAATGTGAAAATTCCACCGAATTGGCCGTCGTAATCCAAGATCCAATTCACGATATGCCTCTCCGAAAGTGTTAATAGACGTGTTGTTTGCAGCAAAGAGCTTTAAATCAACAGATTTACCCCTGACCTTATCATCAGCAGGTAACAGCGAAATATCCGCCCCGGAATCGATTAAATACATGCCCCCGCCCAAACGGTCACGTACAAAGAGACGTTTTGAGAAACCCGAACTCCCATCGGCCGTCTCCACCCGATGAGGTTCATCTAGTTTTTTTGGTTGTCTTTCCACTCTTGGTGCTTTTCGCACCAAGCTCTACAAGACGTGGGATTATCTGGATATAAAGTGTGTGCTGGACACAAGGAAGAGTTACCTTTTTTATTTTTATCGCGATTTCGAGAAAATGAACGCGAACCTCTTTTGTTCACTTTCACTTCCAATTTCTCGACTTTCTTTGTTAAGGCCAAAATGGAACTTTTTATTTCCTTTAAATCAGAATCAGCCGAGGAAGACACAGGAACCTGTTTTGCAATTGCTGCAACATTATATTCAGCACCTAGAGCGCTATCCACGATGCGATCAGCAGCCTCAGCGATCATATTGAGATCAGTAGCTCCCGAGGCAACCAAAATGGCTCTATGAGCCTGCGGAAGTTGATCCAGAAAAATTTGTTTGATGACGTTGTCATCGACGACACCATTTGAGAGATTCCGTAGACGACTTAGGATCAAAGACGGTTTTCCATCCGTACCTACTTGACTTTTCAATAACTTTCTGAGTTTGGCTTCTTCAGAAACAGCATAAGTGGATATAATCCGTTGCTTAACCTGGTCATAAATGTCGCTAGGAGGAGGGGACAAGGTAATGATGTCTCTCACACAACCTAAAACCTCGACATCTAGAGCTGCATAAACTGTATCAGCTTTGGTAGCAGAAGACCTTAAATTGGCATTCCTCATGGACACCTCCGCCTGAATAAACCAAAGGGCTGGATCAACCTGAGAAAATGGGGGTAACTTTGGGACACGATAATGGTCTAACCTAGGTACCACCGACGGGGCTGGAGAAGCACCCTGTCTACGAATAGCACCAGCATTCTGAGAAGTCTCTAACCGCTCTAACCGCTCAGTAAATTGCGCTTGAAGCTCCGCAACCAATGCTTCTGCTTTGTTTGCACGAGCAATGGCAGAAGCAAGATCATCTTTGGATTCAGCCATTATTGGTGAATAAAAGAGTATTTATTTATAAACAAGGTACCAAATAGTAAAACAAATATAAATAAAATATTGTTACCAATTAATAATACCAGTTAATAACATAAAAATAGTAACTTACCACTGCAAATAATACCAAAAATAGTAAAAATATACAATATTAACTACCAAATATTAAAAATAATATATTATTACCAATAAATACTGGGAAAACTAGGGTTTTATCATGTTAAAACAACAAAAACATTTTTATTATCAAAATACCACTTATGGAAGAAATTGGAGAATGTCTGGCAACATCGCAAAAACACCCGACTTGTTTTCCTCTTCTTTTAATGGTTGACAGTTGACCTACTCCACCGGATCACATCAGGATCAGGTCTTGGATCAGGTCCGTCGAAACGAACACACCATGACATCCGTGACAGAACGGATGACAACTGACAAAGCGTCACCAATTTAGCGGGAAAAAATACAGCCAAGCAGGAATTTGGGGCAATACTGCAAAAGCCCCACAAAGAAAATGCTAATTAAATACCTGTTATCATAGCCACTAAGCCCTGGAGCCCAAAAATGCTCTTCAAACTTCGCAAATTACGATTTGCCGATCCACACCATGTCGGCTGTCAATCGGCGTCGTTGAGGATTGAAATTCAATCAATGATGAAATTACCAACGTATTCGGTAGTCTGGGGTCACCAATGTAGTGTTTATGTTGTTATTTCTCATCGGGTATTTGAAAGAAGTAAAACAACACCACTTTTAGATTAACATTTAGTTTTTATTGCGAGCTGAAGCGCGGGCCGTGCAACTTGGTCAGAGAGAGAGACATTACCATTTTTAGAAACTTAAGATCTTATCATTAGAAAAAGACAACATGTGAGAGTGAGAGAGACAGATATAACACTTCCCTACAAGCTGCTGTACGGTGGAGCCGCTCTACGGCAAAAGCATAAAACACCCATTCGCAGTCGTTCTGTGATGACCGTCGGCTGCGGCATTGATCGGAAAACGATGAGATTCGTGGAAGACGGTGCCGCTTATTATTATTATGCTTTATTGACTTTGAGGGAAAGTTTAAATCTAAATTTTAATTTACAAAGTATTGTTACTTACCTTTTTTTAAGACAAAATTTATTTTTTACATTATTCTGAACTAATAAAGGTACAGAGTGTCCCAAAATTGAGCGTTTTTCCAATGTTTCTGACAAATAAAACCCTTCATCAGTGCTTCTTCATGATGAGGAACGGAACATCGGGTCAAAGTCTAATCACGTCATATTGTCGACGAAAAGAAATGGCAATGAGAATGAATTTTTAAATAACTTCCGGAGTAGAACAAAAAAGTGAAATATTTTTGAATTAGGTACTTCTTTTCTAATTCTAATAAAAGACGTAGATATAAATAAATTTTACATTTCCATTGGCTTGAAGATAACGCAGATAATTGAATTTTTGATCCGACGTGGGCTTTCCGTTCCTCGGCAATCGTTATTAACTAGCATTGATGATATTTTTTTATTCCGAAATATCGAAAAAATGTTAAGTGTGATACGCTGTTGGATTTAGAATTAAAATTACTGTTTATTAAGAAGAACTCAACATTTTTGACTATTTAAAATGCACAGTTTATGATGATCCGTTCGGAGATTAATCGTCGAATCGTAAACTTAATAACATATTTTGATAGAGGGAATACGGTGACTGGATGATGTGACACTTATTTGAAAATATCTTTTTAAAAAAATTCTGTAAAAAATTAAGTACTATAAATATTTTCAATTTCAAAACGGCATTTGATTGAGCACAAATTGCGCAACTTTGCCACCATTTAAACTTTTCCATATCTCGTATAGCTTCTCCCAATTGTCACCCCAGAAATTGGCATACCCTGTAAACCATGTGCGCGATTTTTCGTGTAAAATAGTTTTTTTTTAATCAAAAAATTAAAGACAAATATTGTTCATAAAAGATTTTAATTTTTTTTACAATGACTAGAGCATAGATAAGAAAAAGCAAAGTTGAAATATAATGACTTTATTTCAAAATTGTCAAACAAAACGTAATTTAGAAAACACATTCAAAATAAAAGGTAAATAAATATGCAATGTTTGCGTTAAAAAGATAATGGAAATTTAGAAATAATGTGAAAATAAATTTACATTTAAATACTAAATAGGTACTATCCATAAATATTGAATGTATACAATTTACGCAACTGGTGTAAAACGAGGGAAGTATTGTAATCGCGAAAAAATCACTCTCCGAGATTTTTTCGGATCTTCACGTTTTAGGACCCTAGATGTCGAAAAAAAAAAAGGTTTTCTCAGTTTCGTCGGTATGTCTGTCTGTCTCTTCGCGGCGTAGCTAAAAAACCACTTATTAGATTGACTTGGTAACATTTTGGTAAAATCCAATATGGCGAAACAAAATGGCAGCCTAGCGAATTGTTGAAAAAATTAATATTAAAAAACTACTAGTCCAATTTATTTCAAATTCTGCAAAAACATCAAGTATTATGTTGAAATCAAGTGGTAACATTTTGGTACGAATCTAAGAAGGCGGAACAAAATTGCGGCTTAATAAAATATTTAAAAATTCAGCCTGAAAAACTGCTTAATGGTTTGATTTCAAATTGTGTGTCATAACTAAATGTGGTATTATAGTGATCAACTAGTTAAATTCTGGTACTAATTCAAGGTGGCCGAACAAAATGCCGGCCAAATAAAAAGTATGTGATCGTGAAAAAATCACTCTCTCAGGTTTTATACGTCTTCACGTTTTAGCATTCCTAGATGCCAAAAAAATATGTTTCATCGATTTCGTTGGTCGGTCTGTCAGTACATCTGTCTGTCAGTTCGCGGCATAGCTTAAAGCCTTCTTACCCGATTGATTTAAAATTTTTATCAGAAATTAAAGGTCATATGGGTATGACTTGGTAATACTTTGATAAAAATCCAAAATGGCGAAACAAAATGGCGGCCCAGTGAAATTTTAAAAAAATTATTATGAAAAAACTGCTTATTCAATGTATTTCAAATTTTTGTAATAAACATCAAGTACTATGTTGGAAACAACTGAGAGAATTTTGGTGCGAATCCAAGATGGCCGAACAAAATAGCTGTATAATAAAATATTTAAAAAATTCAACCAGAAAAACTACTTAATGGATTGATTTCAAATTGTGTGCCATAACTAATTGTGGTATAGAGCTCAACTAGTAAAAATGTGTTACTAATTCAAGATGGCGGAACAAAATTGCGGCCAAATAAAATTTGTATAATCGTGAAGATCAGCCTCTCGGGATTTACATATCTTTACGTTTTAGCGTCTCTAGATGCCAAAATAAACATGTTTTATCAATCCCGTCGGTCCGTTTGTCGGGCTATCTGTTCGCGACATAGCTTAAATATTACTTACCCTATTGAATTAAAATTTTGACGAAAAATTAAGGGTCATATGGAGCTGGCCTGATAATATTTTGGTTAAAATCCATTATAGCGGAACAATGTTAAAAAATGTTTGTTAGAGTGGCGTATTATTTGTGGTTAAGTTCCAGTGAAAAAAAAACAAGTTTTTTTTTAATTTAATAAATAATAAAACGTTTCGCAACCTGTTGCATCCTCAGGACACATATATAGATCTTATATCTTACATGAAACCCATATTATCAGAACCGTTGTTCCGCATATATTTCCCAGATATTAAGTTTCTAAATGGTTTTCGTTAACAATCCTCTTGTTTTTATGTTAGAGTGGTGTATTATTTGGAATTAAGATTTAGTAACAAAAAACAAGTCTATGTCTATGTTGGTTTCTCAACTTTATTGTTGCATCCTCAGGACACATAAATGTTATATCCTGCATGATACCTTTACCTACTCGGTTGTTTTGCAGATATTTCCCAGATATGAAACTTCTAAACGATTTTCTTGTTGTTATGTTAGAGTGGTGTATTGTTTGGGGTTAGGAAATATCTGCGGACTCATGGAGTAGGTAAAGACTAATATGGGTTTCATGTATGATAGAAAAATCTATGCGCCCTGAAGATGCAACAATTAATTGGCGAAATGTCGGCAATTTAAAAAAGGGCCTCTGTTTTTTTACTGGATCTTAACCCCAAATAATACACCACTCTGACAAAACCACAAGGGGATTGTTAATGAAAACAATTCTGAAACTTAATATCTGGAATATCTGCGGACCAACGGAGTGGGTAAACACTAATAATATCCGTTTCAATTTAAGATGGCGAAACAAAATGACGGCCAAATAAAATTTTTAATACATTTTAAATTTTGCAGAAAAATTAAGTGAGAAAATGTGATACTTATTGAATTTATTTTAAATTATGCCCAAAAGTCAAGTGTGTCATAGGTAGAAAGGAAATGGTAAACATATTGGTAGGAATCCAATATGATGGAACAAAATGGCGTCCAATAAAACTTAAGAAACAGTATATGTAACACATATACACTATGACTATGTACTGAACTAATTTGGATCACACTTCACTCTTCCTAATAAAAGTAATAATTCATAACGAGGGAAGTTCCGGGTCAAGGAATTTACCGATTTTTTTACATACAACAACATGAAAGTTATATTTATAACGCGCACTATACATGCAGATTTTTAATTAGTATATATTTTCGTTAACGCCATTTTGCTTCTATTACTTTTCCATTTTCTCTGTAAATATAGGAAAAAAACCTTGTACTACTTTATTATTACAAAATAAAGCAAATTGTTTTAGGTCTACGTTTAAACCGAAATTTTAATTTACAAATTATTGTTACCCTTTTTAAGCCAAATTTATTTTTTACATTATTCGCAGTTAATTAAAAATTAAGGTAAAATATTGTTCATAAAAGATATTATTTTTTTTGCAATGACTAGAACATAGATCAGTAAATGAAAGTTGAAATATAATGACTTTATTTCAAAATTTTCAAACAAAACATGTAATTTACAAATAATACATAACGAAAACAAATGGTAAATAAATATGCCATGTTTGTATTAAAAATAAAATGAAAATTTAGAAAAAACGTGAAAATAAACTTACATTTACCAGCTAAATAGGTACTATCCATACATTTTGAATACATACAATTTACGCAACTGGTGTTGTTTTTTTACAAACTACAATATGAAAGTCATATTTAGTTATTTAATTATAAATTTTAGAGCGCGCTATACCTGTAGATTAGCTTTTAAATATTAAATTTAAAAATTAAATATTAGCATAGTATATTTTTGTTATAGCCATTTTGCTGCTATTACTTAAATAATTATGCGAAATGTTCAAATTTCCGCTTGAGACATTTTTTCCTTAAATATAAGTCTTGACAATAGGACTGAATAGTAAAAAACCTTGTAATATTTCATGATTACAAAATAAAGCAGATTATTTTTAGGTCTACGTTTAAATCTAAATTTTAATTTACAAATTATTGTTACTTACTTTTTTTTAAGACAAAATTTATTTTTTATATTGTTCTAAACTAATAAAGATACAGGGCATACCAAATTTGAGCGTTTCTCCAATGTTTCTGGCAAATAAAACCCTTCATCAGTGCTAATTTATGACGAAAAAAAATGGCAATGAGCATGGATTTTTAAATAACTTCCGGAGTAGAACGAAAAAGGGAAATATTTTTGAACTAGGTACTTCTTTTCTAATTCTAATAAGAGAGGTAGAGACAAATAAATTTTAAATTTCCATCACTATATTTTTGCCCGCTTCAAGATGACGTAGGTAATTGAATTTTTGACCCGACCGTGGGCTTTCCGTTCCTCCGCAGTCATTATTAACTAGTATTGATGATGGGTTTTTTAGTCCGAAATATCAGAAAAATGTTAAGTATGATATGCTGTGGAATTTAGAATTAAAATTAGTGTTTATTCAGATGAACACAAGATTTTTAACTATTTAAAAAGCAAAGTTTATCATGATCGTTCGGAGATGAATCGTCAAATCGTACGTAAATTTAATAATGTATTTTGGTAGAAGGAAAAAGGTGGCTGTGATGATGTGACATTTATTTGAAAAATATGTTTTTAAAAAAACTCGGTATAAAATCGGAAGTACTATAAATATCCTCAATTTCAAAACGGCATTTGATTGAGCACAAAATTGCGTAACTTTGCCACAACTTAAACTCTTCCATATATTGTATAGCTTCTCCCAATTGTCACCCTAGATATTGGGATACGCTGTACACCAGATGAGGGATTTTCCCTGTAAAGTAGCTTTTTTTAAATTAAAAATTAAAGAAAAATGTGGTTCATAAAAGATTTTATTTTTTTTGCAATGACTAGAGTATTATTTCAGAATTTTCAACCAAAACATGTAATTTACAAATAATACATAATCAAAAAATATATGCAATGTTTGCATCAAAAAGATTATGAACATTTAGAAAAAACGTGAAAATAAACTTACATTTAACTACTAAATAGGTACTATCCATAAATATTGAATACATTCGATTTACACAACTGTTATTTTTTTACAAACTACAAAATGTTATATTTAGTTATTTAATTATAAATTTTGGCGCGCCCTACACCTGTAGATTTTTAAATATTAGCATAGTATATTTTTGTTAATGCCATTTTGCTTCTATTACTTAAATAATTATGCGAAACGTCCAAATTTCCGCTTGAGACATTTTTTCCTTGAATTATTTTCGTGAGTTAAACACATGCAAACGAGTACCCGCGATTTCGTTCGCATATGACGCTAATGAAAGGCATATAAATTGGTACTTAGATCACCTTATTTTTTATAAATTTTAGAAACTACGATGTTGCTTGTTCAATTTTTGTCAACAGGGGGCTTGAGAGATTTTTGTTTATACATTATTTCCGATTTTTTGGAACACCTTGTATACATTAAAAAAAAATAAAATGACATATACCTGATCAAACGCTGTTTTGAAAAATTAACCGTTTTTTAAATAAAAAATATTGTATTATTTAAGGGGCGGTTTCTTCCCCTTGAAATTTGATTTTTGAAAAAAACTCTTCTTATCGGACCTCCTCACCCTACAATCAACTTGTATGCTGTAAAATCAGTGGCTCGATTTTTTTGAAACACCCTGTATACATTTTTAGGAAAACCTAAAATATGTTAAATAACCAAATAAAATACACGAGCTTAAGCGTTTTTCCGTAAATCCAACCTCTACATTCTACTACCAACCCGAGTGCCAAAATGCATCTTTTTATGTCAAGGAGTTTGAGAAGAATCGTGGTCAATCAGTAATTTGATTTTTTGAAACACCCTGTATACAGTACAAAAAATAGTGTTCAAAGGTTTCGGTTATCAGACGATCATTTAAAAAAAATCATATAAATCGGTACAGTACAACTCTCTCACGAACTTGCTGAAAACTTTAGCTCAGTGTTTTAAATATATAGATTTTACAACAAATATTAAAAAGCACTAACACGTTTTTTTAAATAACAAACCAAACATAAATTGTTTCACTGAACTGAAATAGTAAGTATTAAATTAAATTAAATTTAATTTATTAATTAAAAACCACCACGGTCAGGAAAGGAAACTGAAAAAATTATGTATTCTACAAAATTCTTATTTTTCTATGTGGTTTATCTTCCAAATCTTTATTTTTGTGACTATGCATTCATTGTCAGAAAATTTAGGACTTTTCACAGTTAAAAAGTACTTACACTCATTAAAATGCAAAGACAATTTTGAGAGAATTTTCAGAAAATATAAAATCATACATTTGACATATTTAACTTTTTTCTGTCATTATTATTTGATAGAAAAACAATTGGTTTCAAATTGTTTATTTCTTGTCAAATGATGTCAAAATTTTAGTAGTTAAAATCTATTCAATTTTATATTTTATATTTTCTAAAAATTCCCTGAAAATTGTCTTTGCATTTTAATTAGAGTAAGTACTTTTTAATTGTAAAAAAAGTCTTAAATTTTCTGATAATTACGTTATTAGAGAGCCCTGAAGAAGAAATGAATTATTTCGAAATTAGAAAAAAAATTTAATATAAACTTTTTGGCGGAATCCCCGTTATTTCTTTATACTATTGGTAGTATACCGCCGTTACCTACAAGCACATTATAAATTTGCAGAGATTCGAAATTATAAAATTTATTAAATTATAAAAGATTTGTAAAAAATTGACTAACGTTTTATAGTTGCTCGATATGGCATATCTACAAAAACAGAAATTCGTGAACCATTTTGGAGTTTAAATTTGTAACCGATTATACCGAAGCATTACTTGAAAGTACACCAAATGTCGATTACTTTCAATGTGCTGTGTTAAATTTAGTTTTGAACGACACAGCTAAACATATTTCAGAGGTGCCACAATTATAATACTTTGGGCTATTTTTTGTATTAGTTGTTATCTAAACGACAAACAATTGTTAGTTATTTATAGGGGCTTTTTTAAAAATCAAGGTCAAGCCCTGCGTTTGATTGGTCTAAATATGTAGCTATAACATCAATTCTCAACGCTAATTTTTATATATAAATAATCATTTTCCCAGGTTTCCGTTCAATTATGTTTGAGAATCCGTAGAAACAATCATCAGACGATCGATAGTATTTGTTAAGGGCACCCCATATACTTTTTTCCCACTTGAATATTTTGGAAATACATGATTTTACGTCATATTTTTCATTGAAATTGTTGAAAACTGATAAAAATTATTTCTGCAGATTTACCTATTCTTTTTTTGTTATACACTAATGATATCACCAACGTAAAAATTAATGGAAACATTTTTTTCTTTGCTGACGACACAAGCATAATATGGAGTGATTTTGATCACAAAATGGAAAAAGTAAAAGCATCTTATTTTGTAGTTAACGGTTGTAACAGCAAAACGGGAAGTGGAATGTCATTTTTTAGATGTCCAAAAAATGCCGAGCGGTAAGTAGATAATTTTTATTTCATTTAATATTAACAGAAAATAAAATTTAGTCGTCGTTTAATGTCTGAACTTGATCTTTTTTAAAAAAGTGAAGAAAACATTTGAAAAACATCAAGTATTTATTTAGCGACTTATTACTTTAAACCGACTTTAAATTGTTAGCAATTCGACGCGACGCGTATATTATGTGAGTATGTATGAGGTAACTAATAGATGGATTTTAACGAAATGTGTCATTTTACTTGGTATTTTTTTAATTAGTGTTTAGACAAAAGGGATACAAAAATTTAATAAAAAAAATTGAAAAGTGAAATGAACTTCACTGAAGTCGGCGATACAATAATTCCCAATATAACGCCAATTTAGGTGAAATTTATATTACTTTTTAATTTTTTTTTTGTAATTCTTCCTTAGACATTCTCTTTTGTTTTTACAGATGTCAAAGTTGGAAGGGCGTTTTGGGATTTTTATGTATTCAAATATTACGCCTAAATAAAATCACAGCAGGATAAGGATTTGCAGTTTGCATTTTGTTGAAGATAGCTATACCAACGACAAAAAAAACTCGTCTCCATTGCAACGGAATCCCTTCGTTACTACCTAGAAGTACAAGTGGCGTTTCCCAATTAGTACAAGAGAGGACATTTTCTAAACACAAGCCAACGATTTATGCGATTCCCTAAACGCTATTAACCGCCCTTTAACAGTATTTACTAATGATTACGCAAATATTGAAACCGCATTAGTTTATGTCACAGGGCATTTTCAAAAAAAAACTTTATTGCAGCATTCCTGCGATAATTGCATTGACTCTTTTCTGCAATTTTAAAAGCTTATGATTCTCAAAAAACAGAATTTGGGGGCTTAACAGTACCCCTAAAAATAGCATAGATTTAATTATAAAATTAAAACAAATATTTTTGGGAAATTTTTCTATTTGGTCTGACCAGGAAAACATCGGAGAAGAATAAGTGAATTTTCCAAAATAGCTTTTAGTTATCCATGTAAAGATTTTCCATTTAACTATTTTCTTGCACTTTACACAAGAGTGCGTATATATTTTAGTTTAAAATTTGCTAATTGTGACATTAAAAATTAAAGGGCTAATAAAAAAAACATAAAGCTAAATATTTAAAAAAATTTAGTTTCTCAATATAAACAAAAACTAATCTATAAATATGAGCCTATAAATAATGCACGTGTGCGGCTGCTGACTTAAGTGTTAAGATCCCTGGCGGACTTTCTTACATTAGATGATTTTTTTACTTACTTCGATTTTGTATGTTTGCTCTTTTCCGAAAAAAAAATCAAAGCGTACCTTATTGAAAGACCTTTTTACTGCCTTATTGATTTTTATAATGAATAATGTCATTAAAATGTTTTTTATTTGCTTGTTTACTTAATCAAGTTGCTGCAAATATTTTATAAGAAATGAACTGTCTGATAGTCCATTAACAATAATTATTTTTGTTACATATTAGATTAAAGTTATAAATTTTCTTTTTTTTTCTAATACACTTTAATTACTATATTAGTTCAGTACACTATTTCGTTTTTTCAGTGTTTTTGTTTTAAGGTAAATTTCGCTTTGTCCATAAAATTGTAACAATTTTCCTGCGACAATAAAGCATACTTTTGTTTGTTTGGCTATTTACACAAAAATATCTGTTTTAAGCGAAGCTTAGAGTCATATATTAGAGTGTAAAGCGTCCATGTTTCAAGCGAAGTTTAGAGTCATATATCAGTATGTAAAGCTTCTATGAAGTACATTTTAAAATCTCATTAAATAAGTAATAAATGGACTACCTAAGGCTGTTATAGTGTATCTAAAGTCAATTGAGACAACGGAAAATTTGGGGTACGCTCAATTTACTACACCACTTATATCAAATAAATTTATTTTTATTAAGTTGACAGGTCCCCGTACAAACAGCGGACCTTCGCGGCACAGTCAACGTGGACTCATTATAACATTTGTGGGCGGAGAATCAGAGTTAAGCACTTTGATTGGTTATATCTGTAATTCAATTGGTTAGATTTTTGAAGACGTTGATTTAACAAAAAATGCACAAAAAAGATATATTTTAAAATATTTGCGTCGCCTGCACTTGTTCAGAGATCTCGAGTCAGTGTCAATGCCGTAGAATAAAAGTTTCTTTTTATTCTATTCAATGTTTTTACTTACCTTGTGAAAGGGAAGTGTTGTAATCGTGAAAAAATTATCCTTCGAGATTTTTTCTGATCTTTACGTTTCAGGGTCCCTAGATAAACAATTTTTTCTCAATTGCGTCGTCTGTCTGTCGAACTGTCTGTTCGCGGCATAGCTAACAACAAATATTTCATTTGTAATCGTTAGTTATGGCGCACAATTTGAAATCAGTCCGTTAAGTTGTTTTTCAAGCTGAATTTTTAAATATTTTATTAAACCGCCAATTCGTTCCTCCATTTTGGATTCGTACCAAAACTTTACCAGTTGACTTCTACATAATACTACTTGATTTATGTACAAAATTTGAGATAAGTTGGATAAGTGATTTTTAGTAATAATTTTTTTAACATTTCATCAGGCTGCCATTTCGTTTTGCCATATTGGATTTTTACCACAATATTACCGGGTCATTCCCATATGACTCTTAATTTTTGACTAACATCTCAAGTCAATCTGATGAGTGGTTTCTAAGCAATGTCGTGAACTGTCAGACAGACAGACAAACCGACAGATGGACTGACGGAATTGATAAAAACATATTTTTTGGCATCTAGAGGCCCTAAAACCTGAAAATATCAAAAACCTGAGAAATTTATTTTTTTACGATTACAAATATCTTATTTGGTTGGCTGCCATTTTGTTCCGCCATTTTGAGTTAGTACTACAATTTTACTAGTTCTTCTCTATACCACAATTAATTATGGCACACAATTTGAAAATGAAATTAAGTATTTTTTTCAAGCTGAATTTTTAAATATTTTATTAAGCCGCCATTCTGTTCCGCCATCTAGGATTCATACTAAAATTTTATCAGTTGTTTTCTATATAATACTTGATTTTTGTGCAAAATTTTAGGCAAATTGGGTAAGTAGTTTTTTCGTAATAATGTTTTTAACATTTCACTATGCCGCCATTTTGTTTTGCCATATTTGATTTTTTCCAAAATGTTACTAGGTCATCCCGATATGATCCTTAATTTTTGACTAAAATTTGAAGTCAATTGGTTATGTAGTTTTTTAGCTATGCTGCGAACAGACAGTTCGATTACAAATAAAATATTTGTAATCGTGAAAAACTCAATCTCTCAGGTTTTACCGCTCCTAGATGTCAAAAAAATACGTTTTATCAATTCCGTCTATTTGTCTGTCTGTATGTCAGTTCACGGCATAGCTTAAAAACTACTCATCAGATCAACCTCAAATTTTAGTCAAAAATTAAGAGTCTTATATGGATGACCTGGTAATATTTTGGTAAAAATACAATATGGCAAAACAGAATGGCGTCCTAGTAAAATGTTAAAAAAAAATTAAAAGGCTAGTGATCCAACTTATCTCAAATTATGTAGAAATCAACAGGTAACTTTCTTGTATAATTACAAGATGGCGGAACAAAATGGCGGCTTAATAAAATCCAGCCTGAAAAACTACTTAATAGGCTGATTTCAAATTGTGTGCTATAACTAATTGTGGTATAGAGATAAGCTACTAAAACTGTGGTTCTAATTCAAGATGGCGGAACAAAATAGCGGCCAAATAAAATATTTGTAGCCGTAAAAAAAATCAGTCTTTCAAGTTTTACATATTTTAAGGTTTTAGCTTCCTTAGACGACAAAAAATATGTTTTATCAATTTCGTCGATCTCTCTGTCTGTGTGTCAGTTTGCGGCATAGCTTAAAAATTAACTCATCAGAGTGATGTGAAATTTGAAATAGGCAATATGCAAATTCAAAAATCCGTCTGAACGATTCAATTTTTTACGAAGTATTTAACACTATTTACTTGAACCCCTAAAAATCAAATAATTTTTAAAATTAAAAATTGCTCGATCTTTAACGAAACTTTCAAATATTTATCCCCTTCCTTTTCCCCTCTGACTAATTGTAGAGTAAATATATTATCAAGTAGGTTACAATTGGAATAATCTCTATACCCATAAACCCCTAACAATACGTTTTATGCGATTTATTTACGGAGAATACATTTTTTCCATTTAGCTTAGCTATTTCGCCCCCATCCCCTGACCAGATCATATAAAAAAACTAATTGAAAAAAATGTTAAATGCCAATAAATAATAAAAAAGAAAGTACTAATAATTAATCTGTTTTACAAAAATAAGCTTAAATTTCTATCACGCCGCCCATGCTTCACAATGAAATCGCCGACTGTTGACGGATATTTAGTTGTTATGTTGTCTCAATTGACTTTAGATACACTTTACTAAAAACGCACGATCGTCACAATATTTTACTTTATCTTGGACATTGCGAAACTAGGAGCTTTAAGTTGACCTAACTATGGTGCAGCAATGTAAGTTTGTAAAGAAATGGCCGTTTAAGTTTGGAATTGTCTTTTAATCACTAAGTAAACATCAGCTAGATTTCTTTTTCCAGGGGACTTGTTATGTCTAATGAAAGATACCTATTAACTTATTTTGGGTCACATGACCAATCCGGTTCAGTACAATAGAACGTTCATTTTGTCGGGGGTCCTGTGAGAATACTCAGAAGCAAAATGATACAAGAAAAACTCTGAGGTGATTTTTTTTGACTATTACAATAGTTTTTCCTATCAGAGAATTAAAATAATTATAGAATGTCTATACTATATTAAGATAGTCAAACGGCGTCTGACGCTCAAAAAAACGTTCTGCGATTTCGAAAATCACTTGATTTTCAAAGAAATCTGGAGAAATAATAAAGTTTCCGATGATTTCGGACGTTTTTTGATTTTCACTTAAGTTGGGCCATTTTTTTATATAAGTGTTGTGAGATAAAGGAATTTAAATAGTGATTCTTTGAGTAATTAAAAGTAAAAATGTCTTCGTAAACATGTTCTAAACTGGTTAGAATTTAAGATTTAGGATATTGAAAATTAAAAAAAAAACTTTTATTTTTTAAATTTTGCAATTAAAATAGAATAGCAATATGACAATTGGCTATTCTATTTTTAGCTTATATCGCTCGCTTTTTTTTACTTTCCTCGCAAGGAGAAAGTATTCTAGTTGCAAAAAAACATGTTTTCTGAGTTCCGTCGGTTAGTCTGTATGTCTGTCCTCGACAAAGCTCAAGAGCTGCTGGTCCTATTTACTTCAAGTTTTGGTTAAAAATTAAAGGTCATATGATGATGACGTAAAAACATTTTGTTAAAAATCTAATATGTCAGAACAAAATGGCAGCCTATTGAAATGTTAAAAAATAATTATTAAAAAACCATTTTATCCAAGTTTTCAGAAAAAATAGGTGTGACATGACCAACAACTGATAAGTTTTACTACAAATCAAAATGGCAGCCTAATAAAATGTTATAAAAGTTAATGCAGAAAACTACTGCATCGATTATGTTCAAATTTTATATTTATATATAATTAAAATATCTGAAAAAAGTACTTATCGGATTGATTGATGACATCCCCATTTTAAATATTTATTAATAAAAATGTATGAATTGCTCACTTAATATCGATTTTAAATCAAATCTGTATAAATGTTAAAATTCGCTCGCAATCTACGCATTCTTTCCCTCATTTTTTAAATATTTAATAAAAATGTATGATATGTATTGTCTATTTTGAATTTTTAAATGCTGACACTCTTAGATTTTTCTAGGCACCGATTTTGAATTTAATCTACGCAAGTAACAAAATTCGTCGGCCGTATTGACGCCGCCATTTTGGATTTCTAAACGTTGACTAAAAAAATTCGTATTTTTCATATCCGAAAGTGTATGCATGTCAAACTTGAAAGTAATCCGCAATGGAAGTGGTGAAAAATCCATTACAAGATTTGAACCAGACATGCAAGCATACAATCATACGAGTAGAAAGTCAATAAAAGCGCGTTGAAAGCATTGATTTTTAGTTTAAATCTTTAACATCCTAAAGAGGTTTAAATTTAGACAAGGTCTAACTTGACAGTTACAGGTTTAAGATGACACTTTTAACAACTGAACAAATAATTTTTCGAAATGTTACAATTACAAAATGACAGTGACATAAGGCAAACATAACTAAAAACTGAAGTTTAATAATATATAAATAACTAATTTCCTTTTAAAATTACCTAGCTTAATGGTTTGATTTTAGATAGTGAACTAGGTAACGATTATTTCTTTGAAATTTGTAAAAATACCTATTTACCTCATTAAAGAATACGTAAGAATCGTACATCAAATGTTTTAACAGGTCGTCATTTTGTTTCGCCATATTGAATTCATACCAATATTTAACCAGTTTTTTTTGTATCGGACGTAATTTTTGTGGAAAACTAAATAAAATTAAAATTAATCGAGTAAAAGAATTTTTTATCTATACCGGAACAGACCGAGGGAATAACCGTAATGGAAAAACATGAAGATCTGTAAAAACCCGGAACGATGATTTTTTACGATTAATGAATGATATTTCCTTATGCGGGAAGTGAAAACTCGCGCCGCCACTGGCATTCGTCGACAAATTGCCACGGTTTGGACATGAGTCGTCCCCACTTCCTGTTTTATCGTAAACATTGTCTCATCGTCGATGTGAAAAATAGGGGAACCATGTTGGCGCATACCCCTAACGTGATTTATGAATGAATTGGGATCTCTTCTTTAATTCTTACTTTAAGGTTGAAACCAAAAAAATGTAAAAGTTGACTCTCACCGTAAAGTTGTTCTGCCGACCATTTCTAGGGCATAAAAAGGCGATTAGAAAGTGCAGGGTTACCAGGGACGTGCGGTGAAATTTGGGACAAACAAAGCAATTTTTCGAAAAATATCTATTTCTGATGTAGTTATACTTTTCTATCTCTTTTTTGCAAACTTATCTGGAATTCCGTCGTAGTAACCACACTACACCACAACGTTCTGGACGCGCGTTTCGCTAACCGAGTTAGCATCATCATCAGGTGATATAAACTAGAGTAACTTATCCTAACCGAGACTATGTATAGGTAAATGTGGTCATACTTGGTTGCACCCGACTGCACCGTTGTTAAGTAAACAGTAGAGGGGACTATAGGGAATAGGCCCTCTGTCTTTATTAGTGCTTTCTTACCACATCTAACTATTTCTATACTCTTAAATGCATCCAGTAATCTATTATTAGATACATTTTTATTCAACTTATTGGCAATTTGACTTTTCTGTTCTTCCGTATCTTAAATGTGCCATGTGTTCTTTAAAACGAATGTTTATGGAGCGTTTAGTTTGCCCAACATACCTTAGATCGCAGTCATTACAGCTAATTTCATAGATGCCACTTCTCTCCTTCAAGTCGACTTTGTCTATTGTCGACTATTTTAGCGAATATCGAAAGTTCCATTCAATACGTGCCAGAGTCACCTAAGGGATTCATTAGAGAGGCTTGTAAAAATCAAATCTCAAAAAACGTTGTTAACAACAAGTCAAAATATGTTTCTCGTAAAAATACTATTATTTTATAAAGTTATCCAGAGACTGAAGAAAAAAGAATGTTTTTATTTAAAATCTGACAAAGGAAATAAGGCTGTTATACTAGACAAAACAGATTACTTTGAAAAAGTAGACAATTTGATTCAAACTGGTCCTTACGATTTAATTGAGATAAACCCGTTATCAAAAATGATAACAGAAGTAAAAAGTACCTTAAAACAGTGTAAAAAGCAGTTATCTAAGCTGTATAGCCGTCCCAAAATTCATAAACCTGGGAAGTCCATGAGACCTATTGTTTCAGCTGTTGGATCACCAACGTACAATATTTCAAAATGGTTAATAGAAGAATTCAGCATATTAAATATCTCGTACGATAACTTGGAGGTTACTAACTCGTTAGAATTCTTAGATAAAATTAAGAATGTTCACTTAAAAGAAGGTAATTTTAGTATCTTTAGATGTAAGCTCATTGTTTCCTAGTGTACCCATACCACTAGCTTTAGAGTACCTAAAGAAACTACTTGAAATCAATAATTCGAAGAAAGAAATTATTGATGAATATTTGCGTCTCACAAAATTATATATGAATCAAAATTTTTTCCAGTTCAACAATAATTATTATAAACAACGACTGGCAATTTCTTATCTCCGTTCCTTGCAAATTTGTTTATGGGTAGTTTAGAAACCCAATTTAAAAAAGAACTCAAGTATTTCCCAAGGGTGTGGTATAGATACGTAGACGATATATTTGCTATTTTTGATACTAAAACAGAAAATTTGGACACTTCCTTAGAAACAATAAACAATAAATATCCTTACATTAATTTTACGTACGAAAAGGAGAACAATTACATTTTCTCGGCCC
Source organism: Kuschelorhynchus macadamiae (assembly GCA_030620095.1). Lineage (NCBI taxonomy): Eukaryota > Metazoa > Arthropoda > Insecta > Coleoptera > Curculionidae > Kuschelorhynchus > Kuschelorhynchus macadamiae. Next base: position 372,686 of record JAUTXW010001949.1, read on the forward strand.
GTTAGTTATTAGAAATAACGATAAACTAAAATTTGATATTTATAGGAAGTTTACTAATACTGATAGGTATATAACATCCGACTCACTTCATTGCCGTCAACAGAAAATGGCAGCATTTCATTTCTTAACTCGCAGGTTAGTCAATTTTCCATTAAGTAAAGAACGTTTTAACAATGAAATGCATCGGATTAAAAATATAGCTAAAAGTAATAGATATAATGATAATTTAGTACATAAATTAGTAAATAGACATAAGCATAAGAAAATGTTAAAAGATGCCACTACTCTTCAAGCACCTGAGGCTCCCAATAAGTTCTTAGTAATCCCATATGATCCCAGATATGCGAGAGGTCTAGAAAAAATATTCAAAAATGTAGATTTTAGAGTAGCCTACAAAACGGAGAACAGTTTGAAAAATCTCCTTGGAAACCCTAAAGTCAAAATCGACTTGAAGGAGAGGAGTGACATCTATGAAATTAACTGTAATGACTGCGATCTAAAATATGTTGGGCAAACTAAACGCTTCATAAACATTCGTTTTAAAGAACACATAGCACATTTAAGATACGGAAGAACAGAAAAGTCTGGCGTTGCCCCACATTCTTTAGATAACAATCACCAAACAGGAATAAATAATCTTAAATTAATTAAAAATGTATCTAATAATAGATTATTGGATGTATTTGAGAGTATAGAAATAGTTAAATGTGGTAAGAAAGCACTAAATAAAGACAGAGCGCCTATTCCCTATAGTCCCCTCTATTGTTTACTTGTCAACGATGTAGTCGGGTGCAACTAAGTGTGACCACATTTACCTATAAATAGTCTCGGTTAGGACAAGTTACTTTAGTTTATATCATCTGCCGATGGTGCTAACTTGGTTAGCGAAACGCGAGTCCAGAAAGTAACAGGGTGTAGTGTGGTTAGAACTCTTGTATTTTGATCTATCTTCCACCACAGGTTCCAGTGTTACATGTATATGAATCGGTTTAAAACTATTTTTTGGGTTTTTCGCCTTATAAAATCTGAAAATAAAAAATTATTTACCTTATAAAATCAATATATAGTCTTAAGTTCTGGGTCCACTATGAAGGTACCCGAGGAACGACACTGAAAAATGTTTGTTTTCTGGACGTTTCGGAGGAAAGTCTACCCCCGTCTTCAGCAAACCTACAAATAAAAACTAAAAGCAGAATATTTTTTATGTTTAGTATCAGAAATATAACCAGAATGGCTAATCTCTGAGAAAATGTCAATGAATGTCAATTTAAAAGTGTTATTATTTTTAATTATTAGAATAAGGTGGGAAATATGTGTACCTAGAGTATGTTCATTTTAATTTATTGTATTTTGAGGTGTCCTTTTTTTACTTCAGTATTTAGCAAATTTAACCATGTGTTAATAAAACTAACAGAACAAGACGCTACACAATTATCTTTATTAAATAATATTAAAGCACTTTCTTTTATTTTACGTTTTTTGGAACATTGTTCTTTTGCTAAAATACTAGAAGCATTCCAATTAATTTTTTGATTCTTATCTAGTGTATGTTTTATAAATAACATTTTTTGTATTTTCTTGTTCATTGTTAGGTTTTGTTTTTGTAAGTTTGTTTCTAAGTGTATTTTGTGTTTTAAAGATCGTTCTGATGTTAAAACGTTTACCTATTCGTTTTATTTTATCTGATAAATTAGGTATGTATGGTATAAAGTTTGTAATTGGTCTATTTTGGATTTTTTTGTCTTTTGGATTCTCAAATTCATAAAAATATTTTTCAACGAAATCATTAGGAAAATTGTGTTGATTTAAAACATCTTTTATAATTTTTTTTTTAATAAAATTTTGATCTTTGAAAACTATTTTTGCTCTATCATATAGACTTTTTACAACTCCCTTTTTAACCATGATTGGATGATTTGAGTAAAAATTTAAGTATCTGTGTGTCTAGGTTTTCTGTATACTTTTGTTTGTCTAAAAATGGAAGTTGTTGGTCTGTTTCCTTTCAACAGTATGTATGTCTATATATATATATATATATATATATATATATATATATATATATATATATATATATATATATATATATATATATATATATATATATATATATATATATATATATATATATATATATATATATATATATATATATATATATATATATATATATATATATATATATATATATATATATATATATATATATATATATATATATATATATATATATATATATATATATATATATATATATATATATATATATATATATATATATATATATATATATATATATATATATATATATATATATATATATATATATATATATATATATATATATATATATATATATATATATATATATATATATATATATATATATATATATATATATATATATATATATATACATACTTATCAAAAAAGACATACACAGTTTTGAAACAAAAGTATACAGAAAACCTACACACACAAACAGATTCTTAAATTTTTACTCAAATCGTTCATCATGGTTAAAAAGGGAGTTGTAAAAAGTCTATATGATAAAGAGAATATAATTGCAAAGATTAAAATTTTATTAAAGAAAAAACTTTTATAAAAGATGTTTTAAATCAGAACAATTATCCTAATGATATCGTTGAAAAATGTTTTTATGAATTTGAGAATCCAAAAGACAAAAAAATCCAAAATAGACCAATTACAAACCTCTTTATACCATACATACCTAATTTATAAGATAAAATAAAACGAATAGGTAAACGTTTTAACATCAGAACGATCTTTAAAACACAAAATACACTTAGTAGCAAACTTACAAAAACAAAACCTAACAATGAACAAGAAAATACAAAAAATGTTATTTATAAAATTCCGTGTCAAGGCAATAAATTTTACATAGATGAAACCTCTAGGCCATTAGCCAAAAGAATTAAAGAACAAACATTAGCCAAAAGAATTAAAGAACACCAAAACATACATAAAAAATAGAGAATTTCAACATTTGCCAACATGCACTAGAAAACAATTATAAAATTAATTGGAATGCTTCTAGTATTTTAGCAAAAGAGCCATGTTCCAAAAAACGTAAAATAAAAGAAAGTGCCTTAATATTATTAAATAAAGATAATTGTGTAGCATCTTGTTACGTCAGTTTTAATAACACATGGTTAAATTTGCAAAATACTGAAGTAAAAAAAGGACACCTCAAAATACAATAAATTAAAATAAACATACTCTAGATACACATTTTTCCCACCTTATTCTCTCAATTAAAAATAACACCTCTAAATTGACATTCATTGACATTTTGTCAGAGATTAGCCATTCTGGTTATATTTCTGATACTAAACAAAGAAATATTCTGCTTTTAATTTTTTATTTGTATTGTATTGTGTAGGTTTGCAGAAGACGGGGGTTGACTTTCCCCCGAAACGTCCAGAAAACAAACATTTTTCATTTTTCATAGTGGACACAGAAACTTTTTTCTTTTTACATATTTACATTTCTTGATTTGTTCGTCTAAGCAAACACTTGTGTCATTTTAGGCTGAGGATAGTAGCAAACATCTGCCGAAACGTAGCGAAATAAAAAATAAATTATTTTTGGTCTATTTTTGGAATTCTTCAACCCTTTAAGATTTAAAAAAAGATCGGGAACTAGAAAATTACATTTTTGGCCCAGAATAAATAAAATCTCTATAAGGTACTATTAGACCCCGGATGTATGAGTCTGAATGAACCATGAAAATTATCTACCTGTCCGTTATATACTGTATTAAAACCCGCACGGGATGTCGAAGGCCGGCAAGCAGTTTCTGTAGACTTCACGCCAAATATGCTGGATCTCTAGACTAGCTAGAGTAAAATGCATCTGTACCAATAGCAACTCATTCTCAGCCAATTAAAACTACGTGTCCAGCTGAAATTCAGGACTGCCAGTTGCAAAGGGAATTGAGTCGCAATATCGGCATTCAGCATAGTATGGGAAGCAGCAGCGGATTTTCTTAAGGAGATCTTGCAAAACTAATTGTAGATATCTCTTTAAAAATATCCATATATCATCCTGCCATTTTTAAAAATACCCAAATGACATTTTTGTGGCTGTAAAATTAAATCAAATTTATCTAAATATATACTTATCAGTGCTGATAGCTGTTAAACGCACTCTTGGCCTTTTTCAAGGCACCCCGATGCTTTCACGTTTTCAATTTATAAGAAAAATGTATGCAGACTTTTTTTTAAGTCAGATTTTTCGAGTATTTAGATACGTCGTCAAAGCAAATAGTAAATTTGAAAAGGGTAGAAAATAGAATGAGGACTTAAAACCTGCTTTGCTCTTTTGAAAAAAAATAATAACCTCTTGTATATTCACTTTTAGTTTTCTTCGAAAAAGCCGACTTTTTGGCAGGACCTCGAGGCCTTGATGTGCTTTTAAAAAACACCTAGCTGCAATCTTGGAACGCAGTTTAATACATTTTTGTTTCAATAATCTTTATTTAATTATTAATTTATTAATTTTTCTCTTTTGTCTTTGGCCTTTCAGAACCTTTTTTGTTTTTGTCGAAAACTTGAACCTTCTGGCTACCAGAGGGCATTCAATAGACTCTTGCTTTTTACCTAGAAATGAGATTTAAAAATAAAAAAAAAATACTTCCCAAACTTCGATCGCTTACAATCAGGAACATAAAACCTTAAAAATGTACGTTTTCTAAAATATTTATGTTGATATTTCAATTTTTTCGACAGGTGTCGCGTTTCATAGGAAATTCTAAAAAACCCTAAATAAAATACTCTATTTCATTAATAGACGATTAACCAAAATGAAACGAAGATCCGTTTTGTAGACTTTGGGAGGCCCAAGTGTGTTCTAAAAAGGTACCAACTTTCAAACGTTTATCTGAAAGCATTTCTGAGATATAGCGGCGACCGAAAAGTAAAAATGTACCAAAAGTGCACTCTGACACGGGGAACTACGAACATATTTTTGAATCCTCCTAAGGACTATTGCATAAGAGAAGTTACTTAGATTTACATGTGCAAATCTCATTTAAAAAAAAATTACCTGCTCAAAGATTAGGAAGCCTAGACGTTTTTTGACAGGTTCCTAAATATTTTTCTAAAATGCATTTCACAGTTACATGGAACCGCGAAAACTAAAATTTTTAGGCAGTTCAGAAGTTATGAGGAAAAACAATTATTTTAAAACATATCATTAAATTAAAATGGCCAAAAAATCATACTTTGAACTACTAAACTCCTATTTGATATTTTCAAAAGACAATTAGGAAATTATGGGGAAAAACATATTTTTTTGATAATTACGGAAATAAAAGTTATAGCAATATGTGACTGCCCTTTTGGTATAGGCGAGTAGAGGGGACAGGGGGGTTAGTCTCGCTCCCCCCACCACTTTTTTCATTGGTCTCCCACTTTCCGCGCCTGTCCCTGCCACGCCTACTTGACTCTGCTTGATTCTGATTGATCTTCTCCACTCTTACGTGTGCATCCGGAGGGAGATGTTTTATTTAAGCGCTAGCAGCCAACCTAACAGATCAATTCATTTTCATCTCTTAAATTTAGTCAGATGGGTTCGTTGAATACAGTACCTACCGAAGATATTATTGAACGTGTTGGTGAAGTTATTTGTTTAGCACTAACGGCGCCATTGTGGGACATTCCGGTGGGTGATCTAAAATATATTCCTCTTAATTACTTAAGAAGATTTGTAGAGTCAGTGGAGTTGTTACAAATTTGGGAAAAGCTACCAGAACGCTATAGACGTGACAAGAAATTACAGCTAAATTTACCGTGTTATACTCAGCATAACCAAGAGGGTGACTGTATAGATGGACCACCGCGATCTATAAAAAGGTGTTGTGGTCATGTGCAAGTTAGTGAAAGCTGTTAAAAAGTTAAGTAAAGAATTCTACTTGTTATCATTTTCTTATTGTCAGGATTCTATGCAAAGCAGACCACAATGGTGTCATTATTACGAGAAACTATCGAATGAGTATGCGAGAGCTGCATCTGCATGTGACAAATATTGTGAAACATTAGATTTAATACAACTTATTCATGACATAAGGGGATTGGGATTTGGTTATCATCTGCTTAAATTGAAAAAATATATTGAAGATCCCGTTCTAGTGAAAGACATTTTAAAAGAGGAAGAACTTTTAGTGTAATCATGGAGGAAGTTGTTAGAGAAATGTATGAAGAATTCATAATGTCTAAAGCTTGCTCTGAGTTTTTTGCATTTGACGGACAAAGCAGTGAAGCTCAAAACATTACTGTTTATTTGCACTATATGGAACATGCAGAATTATGTGAACTAGCTGCTAAGGCATGTATAGATTTTCTTAAAAGTAAAAATGAAAGAAAATTTATACATGATTTAAAACAATTAGAGTTAAGCGAACATATATTATGTATAAAGGAATATTTAACCAATAAAACAAATATATTTTAAAACGAATCGTTTTATTTCATAAAAAAATAGTTATACAAATGAAAAACATTTGCTAATGCACAAAAACATGGATTTTTGTTTTGATAAAAGCAGCATGGTTCCAATTTCTGTAAAGCTGGCTGTTCATCAAATTCAATAACTGGTTTTTGAGAATATTTTCTGACAAACTCCGCCTTTTCTTCACCCTTAACATAGATAAAGTCGACTTTTTCGGTTAAATTTCTGATAACATCTCGACATCTATGATAAGGAGTAAATCCTTCATCCCGATCGATACAATGATGATTGTTCATTAGCCAAATAGCGTTGCTGTATAGTTTTGATGGTAAATGATTCATAGGAAAGGGCGCTTTAAATATGTGGTGGCTGATTTGAAACCCATCGTATGCTGCCAATTCTTTAACAATTAACTTATTGTTCTCCACTTTAAATCCTTGTATATCTACAATTACTTTCATATCTTTAAATAGTGAAATTTTTTTACCATTTCAAATTTTAATTGGTATTCTTCTATCTGTTTCTTTAACTCTTGTAATTTGTGTTGAAAAATGATTAACCGATGCATATAATCCATAATGAAAGATATTTCTTTGTGTCATGCTATAAATATTAAAACTGACGCATGCGTATTAAAGTTGTTTAACTATTTTTGTCAGAGGATTGTAGCTAAATATTTTATCGTGGAGGATGAGACAATAAACAGAGGTATTTTTTTGGATATTTTCATTTGTTTCAAATTCAACTCTTATAACTACAGAACCACTTTGAAGCGATTCCTTCTGATGAGAGCAATCAATGTGTGAAATAGGCGAAGTTGTCTTAAATTTTTCGGGCGCAAAAATTGGTTCACTTGTCAATCCATAGTAAGAATTTCTAAAATTGGCAAACATTTCATATAGAGCAGAAAATTTGTTTTCTTTAAAATTTAAATATAAATCGTGATATGGATATCTCTCAGAATTTAAAAACATTCTTATGTTTGTTAGGTCAACGTTATCAAATTGACTCATGTCCTTTTTAAATTTTCCTTTTCGATCTACTTGGAAGGCAATAACAGCATGACGGGGTGTCTCCAGTTTACTAGTTGTTTTCACCGGCCATGTATGACGCGTTGCTTCAGGTAATTCGGAATATTCAACACATTCCCAGCTTCGAAATCCTAACAATATTTCCTTGTTTGTTTCTAATATTTTCGTTAAGGCAAGTTGTTGAGGAATATCTACCTCGATATGTGGCACTTTCCAATACAATTTTTCAATCGTGACTTTTGGAGTAGGAAGTTCTAATGTTTTGGGTTCCGTATCATCTATAAAGAGCACAGCATCTAAATCATTACTTGCTCTGATGAGTACTAATTCTTGCTTCATATTTAAAATAATTTTTTTATAATCCTCGAAGAATCCAAGTAGCATCTTTAGGGGTATCGATACATTAAATTTACCTTTATTATCTACCAAAATTCTGTCTGCTTCATTTCTGTTGAGAAACCACCCAGCATTGTGAAGCTTTACGCTTTCATTGTTATTAAAAGATAAATATCCTTTGAGTGT